>VZRU01014838.1:86688-154822 GCA_013398155.1 Pedionomus torquatus
CCCCCCCCCCCTTTCTTTTACAAACATTACACTAAAGTCAATGCCCCAGTTTGTTTGCTGGACCCCAGGGCAGAGCACAAGTATGGTCTCTCACACTGAAAAACCATCCAGGACTGACATATACGTCTCGAGTGCTCCAAACTGCCACTGCACTTCAGAAGTAAATCCTAATCGACACTGGGAAATAAAAGAGCTCCTTAGAAAATTATATAAACTCCTACACAACCGCAAAGAGCAATAAGCCTTTGTAATAAAGCCCCAATTACTTATAGCTCTACGAGCTGATTGACAAATTTGCCAAACAGGCGACTTAAGAAACTACTTATCTCAATAGCTTTGAAGTCCTTGTGGAAGACAAACATGTTATTTAGGCCAGGCTCTGGAGCAGCTGCCAAGAGCTCCCAGAGTCCAGTAGATAGCTCCAGCAGGAACCACGTCACTGCTCCCATGCTACCCTGGCACAGCTCCCTCTCCAGCTGTACCTGACGTCCCTTCCCCTCCAAAGACCATCAGAGAAACAGCTGCTGGACAATCCATGTCACCAACCTGGCCCTGCTCTGTCCTCTTTCTTTTTGGGCACAAATCACTAAAGGGTAGGAAGGGGAGAATTAACATGTCTTGAAAACTAAGAGCAGGTTTTGTTCACTGTTACCTTTTTCCTACAATTCTGATAGCCTTTGTAATAACAATAAAACCTAAATAACATTTATCTTCTTGCTTTATGTATACTTTTTATATTCCCTACATTTGTCTTTGCTAAGGCGGCATCAGAAACGTCAGTGTTTCTATATTCCCTGTAAGATAACACAATAAAGGGCTGACATACAACACTCAGCCTCTAAAAATATAAAGAATTTTAATAACATTGAAGTATTAAACAGATTCAACTACAACTGTAATTCAACACCAAAAAAAAAAAAAAAAAAAAAAAAAGAAAAGAAAGGAAAAAATTAAGGCAAGATTAAGACAGCACTATGTTTAAAAGAGTTAAATAAAAACATATAAGCACACACATTTACCCAGTAAATTTAAAAGCCATCACAGCTCTGGGAACAGGAACTGTCATACTGCATGTGGGAAGGGTTTTGGATTACAGCTTATGCTTATATTACATAAATCACACCTTTTTGTATCTTGATCTTTACATGCATATGATCACATCAATCCCCAATGCAATTCCACTGCCTTTTAATGATGATACGCTGGTGATGAATCTGTGTCACTGTTAATGCTGCCGTAGAAAACTCAGGTTATGAATTTCATTACTTGTGCAGTAAATTCTGACCCAATGGCTGCACTGTTTAAGAGCTTCCAATAGGGGACAGTATGGAAGTTCTCTTGCCCTGCAAGAAACACTGGAAGCTAAAAAACTAACAAAACAAACAACGCGGTGGGGAAAGAGAAGGAATAAAGGTGTATCCTTGGTACGTGAGGAAGCCACGTCTCAGCACTGCTGGGACAGCTGAGCGATGCACGCCCACGCCTGAGCACGTCTGCTCCAATCCATCTTCCTGCCACAGCTTCCCTGTCCCCTTGACACACATGCCAGGGCTTGCATTTCCACACCCAGAAACCTCCCGGCAGCCGTGGCAGGGGTCGTGAGCTGACGAAGGCACTTTCTGTCGCCTTAGCTTTCAGGACCAGCCTCTACCCATCCATCCTCCCAGCCTGAACGTCATCTTTTCTCCCATCCAGCCTGTTCTCCTCCCCGCAGGCGTGCCACTGCTTTCCTCAGCCTCAGACACGTTTTCCCTCTTCTGCTTGATGTGATGGGTAGGGCACTAAAGCTGCAGGAGGAAAGGATGTGTTTTTCAAGAAAAGCAGGGCCTGCTGTAGATGAAACTAAGTATAGAAAAGACACAAACAGCTTCTCCAGGAGGACCCCAGTGGTCTCATTTAGCAGCCACGCAGCAATTCTCCTGCTTGAGTGGGATCATTTCAAGCATGTTGTAATGCTGGGAATCATCCAGTCTTAAACGCAAACCCCTCAGGTCCACCAAACTTAGTCACTGCTTGGCCTAAGAAGAGTCTGGGATTCGGCCTAAGAGATTTAGGCAGTTTCTAGCTCATCAGGTAAAATTATGGAATAGCAAGGGTTTGTACTTCCCTTTGTTAAATGTGGTACAAACCCGTCCAGAGGAGAAGCTCACAACACAGTATTTCCAATTACTTGCATAACCTTTGCTTCCCCAGATGCCCAGAAGATACTTAGACGGCACCTTTCATATATTATAATGAGTAATCAGCTATAAATTCTTGACTTGAAATCCTATCATTGTAGTTTTGCCACTCGGAGATCCCCGTGACCTTTGAAGAGCTCCATGTACTAGTTAACTGGTTTTGTTCCTGTAGCAACAACCACCAGTGTTTCCAGTTAGTTTGCATTCCTCTAAACCCACACTTCTCTTGTCATTAAATATTTTGGAAGTTACTTGTTAAGCTAACAAATCTCAAAAGCACCATAAAGCACCTAGAGCAAGTCAGCAATTGCACAGTGCCGGGTGGAGGGTAAGTTTTCAAAAGAAGACTCCTTTTGTCTGCGAACAAAAGAGAAGATGAAAAAATGAGAAGAGAAATTGGAGGTGAGCTGAGGCAGGACCGCTGCAGACCTGCCAACCCTCCCCTCCGCGCAGAGGCTCGCTCGCCCACCTGCTCTCCTGCACCCGGGGAAGCCACTGGTCCCTCGCCAAAGGCCAGGCAGCCTGGGCTGCCCCAAGGGCAGGCAAACGGTGCCACATGTGGGCAGCGGGACCAACGCCCAGCACTGCACCAGGGCTCCCAGGAGCACTGAGCTGCTCGCTAGGGTGCAAACCCCCAAGTCTTTACACCAACAAAAGTCTCCTTTACACTCTGACTTCTCCAATTCCAGTGGCAGCTGCTAAAAATGTCCACTTCTGGCAGAACTTAGCAGCTGTGAGCAATTTCAGTCAAATATGCAAAATGCTTACCTATTGCCATTGTCAAGTTTGATCCATATGAATGCCCCACACATACCATGCATCACCCTTCTCCCTATCACCCATCAATAAACTGAGCTCATGGTAATGAACTGCAGTTTGTAGGGACGTCTTTCACAACAGTCACCTTGGAAAACCTGGAACCAAGGGAGATTTAGCACCCCCAGTGCTGCAGCTGGCACTGGCCCAGGCTCTCCCACCCCATGGACAAAGCCAGACCCAGCTGCACATCACAGGTGGCTCCCGTGCTCGGGAGCAGGCACAGAGATGAGGGACCTCAAGTAGGTTCATCTTCCCAGCTCCAGTGTAAGAAAAGGAACAAAATAACCATCTTGAAAGCAAGACAATCTGACAAACTGATGCGGCACCAGTTCAGAATGGTAAGGCTCCTGTTTTAACTATAGCACAATCGTACGCCAAACACAGCATTAAAATATGCAGAACAGCGGCTAATTATAAATAGATTGGCTTTCCTAGGTCTTGATTTGCAGATGAAATCATGTTTTCTTCTAGGCAAAACTGCTCAGGCTTTAAAAAAGGACAGGAAAATGTCCTAAAACAAATTCCCATGGCAAACCTGAGCTTCGACATATGGAGAGCAAGTGGAGGCAAAGCACGTTTCAAATACAAACCTCTCCTTTCTAATGGACAGAACCAGTAACAAGGACACAGTCATGTAAGGGGCTTCGAGTACAAAAGCGAAACACATTGAAAACTGCATATTTTGTAGCTGATTCAGAGAAATCAACCATGTCAGCTGTCGGGTACAATTGCCACAAGAAAACATCTCGGATTAAGTGAGATAGTATCTCTCTACAGACATGTATCAAAATTAACAGGGAGCACAGAGAAACAATCATGGAAGGCATTTCGTAAGCACCTGGCAGGCTATCATTTTTCCCCCGGCACAGAGCAAGCACATGTATTACAGAATTCAAGCCCGCCCTTGGTTTCCTATTGAGAAATCATGTTCAGCTACGGCAAACGCGCCCCGACCAACGCTCCAGGAGCCTCAGTTCAACTGCAGGGGAAAACACCTCGCATCCAGAGGACATGGTCCTGCCGGCTGCCTTCACGTACGCTGGCTCTTCCAGTCACTGGTGGTATTTTGTTTTATTTTTTTAAACGAAGGTGAATCTGAACTCTGCCTTACAGCTTTGTATTATTCATTGCATAATTGCTATGTTTTATTAGAAATATGATCTATTATAACCTTGAATACGGTAACTTAAATGACATTGAAAATTAGATTATTCTGATTATTAGAGAAGTGAGAAAGGTACTAAGCATTTGTAAGGCCAATAATCAATCAGTGTATCCATCTGAGTGCAATAAAAATCAATCAGGAGCTAGTGCGTTTAAATCTAATTTTTTAAGCATGACATTTTCTTCTGAGTTTCTTTTTTAAATGTCACCCTCTTCTACAACAGTGATTGATTCTATCCCCAGGGACAGTTAACTCCAACTGTTTTATTCATCGCACTGAGCTCTTGCATCCACAGTCTTTTCTAAATATCAAATTAATGACAACAATATTTCCATCAAAATGTGAAATTCAGAAATACACATTCATGGAATCAAAACAGCAAGAAACACGATAGTACATTTAAAATGGTTGAAATATCAGGGACCCTTTAACTAGAAAGCAGTGTATTAAAAATGGTGGAATTTTGAGTCGCTCCGGGTCGTCCTCCCCCCAAAAGACATGGCCAAGGATTTGCTTGTTTAAAGCATAATTCATTTAGAAGTGTTTCAGTAGTGAACAATGAATCACTAGCTATAGGGAGTCCATGAGTAATTACCTATGCCTCCAAAATAACCTTATTAGGCTATTGTAAGTATAGGGGAGACCTTTGATACCTATAGCCTAAGGGCCTCTATTTTTCCATTCATGCACAGGGGATTTATATGGTTATATCCTATTATAACCAACGAAAGCAACACATCTCCCATTTATGTATGAGGATAACTGCGGGGTTAATATATCAAGAACTGAGTTATAAGAACAGGTTTCATTACATGAATGAAAGATACAAATGGATGCTCCATAGCTTTATTTAACTGGCTGAAACTTGATCTGTGGTTTCAAGGATTCCATCAGCCTGAAAATTTTATTTTTGACATGAAATTTGGCACCTGATATTGTCACATCCCTGAAATATTAGTAGATGGAATGAGCAAAACGGAGTTTCTAGTCCCTTGAAGAAAAACAATACTAACTGAACTCAGATGTAGGACCAAAATTGGCAAGCTGATGTAGAATAACAGGCTGAGAAAAATATCCCTTGAAGACAGCTGAAAGGTATAGGCTTTCTTTCTTTCTTTCTTTCTTTCTTTCTTTCTTTCTTTCTTTCTTTCTTTCTTTCTTTCTTTCTTTCTTTCTTTCTTTCTTTCTTTCTTTCTTTCTTTCTTTCTTTCTTATTATTTTTGTTATTTTACTGTAATTTAAGAGCATTTTCTTTTCTCTTTTTAAGACATCCAGAAGCAAACCCAACAGCTATCATACTTTGGAGATCTAGAACTGCCAATCTATGACCTGAAACCACAGCCAAAGGAAAAAAGCCCTGGTTCTAAAAGCGGATTTGGCTTGAATGTTGCAGAAAGCTCCATGAAGTGCTTCAGCAGGAAAAAACACAAAAGCCCGTAAATTGTTCCCAGGTCTACAAATACACCGCTAATGCCTACCTTTGTATTGACTGTAGTATTTCAGGACTAGTTTGAGTTCTGCAGAACACAGCAAACACAGTAACAACTGCCCGAAGAGCAAAAATAGGGACTCCAAAAATACAAATGAAAACAGCATCCCCATCCCACCCTGCCCCAAACACAGAGAACAAATCAGTAATTAAGAAGTTGCAAAAAGAGAAAGACAGCAAAGTAAGGGAACAAAACTAGAAGAAAATGTGTTTCACAGCATGTGGGTGTGGGCAGGCAGAAGGGATGGTGAATGGAGCAGCCGAGTCAGATCTGGGCTGTACAGAGGCAAAATCTGCAGCAGGGGCTGAACTGAAAGCAGACTCCTCAGTCTCCCTTACCATCTCCCTACATATTGCAATCAAAGTAGGCAGAGAGACGCGATGACACATTTAATGACAAACTGTTTAAATAGCAGTTGCTCTGCTATTTCAATTTTTAAAGTGCTTTAATATCATCAACTAATTGCCAGTCTGAAATAGGATATTCCACGTACTCTTAGTAGCTGATGCTTAAAGAGGTACTGAAGGTTGTTAACATTAACAATTGCAGGCAGAATAAATGATGAATATTTCCCATGAAGGCTCACCAACGTACCTGCCAAGGAAGCAGCCTAGCCATGCCCACTGCCTAAGACAAAATGTACTCACTGACATGTTTCCATCTGTACTTCACATAGGCATTACCTCAAGTTACTTAATACAGCCAGAAATTCCCATCTGTGAGATGGAGCATCTCCATAGGCAAGTTTCACAATGTCCCCGAGCATCCTGTCCTGCTGTTAATCTACACATTTCTCATCCCCTCCTTGCTCATGCCCTGCCCCATCTCTCTCAGTATTCTGCATTCCTTACCCTAAATGTAAAAACTGCAATTTTTATTAAATTCTACCATGCACCTGCAACAGGTTTTGTAGAGTAATAGCATCACCCAGTGGATACTGCCAGTCATCCAGTGCAGGAATGGGAAGGAGCTTTGGGAATCAATCACTCCATCCTGGGAGGCTTCCCAAACTCATAGGGCTTCTGTGGGTAACCCACTGCCCAGTGCCAGCCTATGGCAAAACCCACAAAAAAGTAAAACCCTCAGGGGAAAAGAAGTATTGTGCTTACTATCTACCATTTCAGCTCCAAAATCCCAGTGGATTTACTAGCAGCTTCTGTGGCAGTCTGGATAAAATTCTGCATACAGCTGGTTAAACTGCAATACTCTGGGGAACAGAAGGACGGCTTTTCTGGAATTGCAGTGTCTTAACACATTAGCTAAAAATACACAAGACCACAAACACAATGTGATTATTCTTTCTGTTCCTTACAGCTGAAGTGACCAAGTCCATATACAGCCATTGAAAAACAGTTCTAAATACTAAGCCTGAAATTAAATCTCTATTAAGCTATAGTGCATTTGTTTTACCACAGGCTGGGTTAAGAAAAAATCCCTAAATTTCAATCTCAGAACTTTCAGTCAGAAGTCACTAAGAGGCCATTAAACCTGTCTTATCTGATTTCAGCTGTTCAAGTGCCCTTTTGAGCTACCTTCTCAAAGCATCTGCCCTTTTGAGCTACAGTCTTGAAGCCTGATACACTAACTCTCTATGGATAACTGACTACAGGTAGGAATACCCTAAACCTGACCTTTCTCTCCAGGGTCACTGGAAGGCAAATCAGTCTACTCATCTACAGATACTACGTTAATTTCTTTTAACGTAATGTAATGCAATCCAGACATGGTAGTACACCTCACAAGCAGGATAAGCTAGGGTCATCCAAAGTCATCAATGCAATTAGTTGGGCTTTATTCAGGACCTCTGATGGCCATGGAAGTGCACGCTGTACCCTTAGACCATACACTGTGCTCTGTGCCTGCCTGCTGCCTGGTCTGATTGTAGCACTTCCTTCACTTCAGCCTGCTGCAGGTACTGTATTTCTCACCCTAACATGGACAGGGGAGAAGAACATGAGTTGCTTTTTACTTAACTGGAAAGCTACCTACCATGACAAATTGCAGCCCCTTTCCCGACAGCGCCATTAATAGTCTCCTTCAACAAAACAGCTTTCCATAATAAGGACATCCATTCAATGTAATGAATGAGTCTCAGCTACAGGACAAATCTAGGGACAAATCTAGGCTTTCTGATTATATACAACAAAAGCAGACTTTACGAGACAGTGTATGGAAGGGCTACAATTCTGCCAGGGGAGAAAAACCGTAGGTGAGCTGGAAGACCCCTTCCTTTTGCTTGCACATGCCCGCTTAGCTCCCAGAGCAATGGCTCCCCAGAAGGAAGAGCAGAAGTCCAGGAGCAACACCAGGATGGCACACCACCTGCATTCCTGCCTTTTATTACAGCTGGCTTCATGCAGTGAATGCTGTTTGGCTTTCCCCAAACAGGGTTCAAACCTATGTTATTTAACAGAATTCAAAATAACAGCCCCAGCTTCTCACCACTGCAGTTTTTGTCTTGCCATGGTGCTACTCCACCAATCGCAGCAGAGCCCTATTAGTGTAGAACTCCAGTAGCGTAGTAGGAGATCAGGTCTAATATCTGTATCTGCAGATGGATAACACCGCATTCATACCTAAGTTTCATTTCTTTGTTTTGCCCCCAAGGCTAAATTTCACATTTGTACCTCCTGGTGCCTTGTGCAATTGTGTAAAGGTGCATCTAGCGAGCGAGCTGCCAACTGACAACACATCTGAAGAGGCTTTGCGTGCGCCGTGTACTTCGTCAAGCACAAAGAACTCATTGCCTCCCATAACCGTAAATTGAGCTCATGAAGGCGGAAGAACAGTTGTTCCTGGCGTGTTTTAAGAAAGGGAGCCGTAGTCTTGAATCGCAGCGTTAGCCCGTGTTACAGCTTCGGCAGCTTGCAGCCCTGGCCTCCCACTAGGCCAGGGATAATAAAAGCAAAGAAATAGCTCAGCTGCTATTTACCTATTCCTCTGAAGCTAACGTGGAAAACAGGCCATTATAAGCTTGCACAAATGCCTTCCTAAAGACAAAGGCTTGTTGATACTCCTATTAAAAAAAAAAATATATATATATTAAAAATTAGGATCAGGAGGTTATTTGCAGTTCTTGAGGTGCCAGGGCTGGTCCCTGAAGTGGTGGGCAGGGGGGATGTCCCCAGCCATGTGTGCTCAACCCCCCAACCCAGGCTCTGCTCCTGGCTGGCTGGCGCTGAATGACCCGCTCCACCAGGTGAGGCAGCCCAGGAGCAAGAGAAGGGAAGAACTGTGTTACTTAACCAGATGGATCTATAAGCACCAGAAGATCAGTGAAAAAATTTACTGTTTAAGCCTCACATCTATGTGTGGTCCAATGTGGCTGCTGGGCATGCATTGGCACATGCTGGTGGGCTTGGTCTGCAGCTGAGTCTGATTTTTTAATTAATAGTGCCTGTCATTAAAATTGTTTTGCCATAATACTAAAAGGATGGTTTTATCGAACGGTAAAATGCATGCTGAAACAATACTATCGCCTCTGACTGCATTATAGTGTGCTGTTTGCTTCCTCTCCCTTCCCAGAATGAACAGTCTGCAAATTTGTTGTCGGGGTAAGGGGTACTTTTTATTATTTTTTTTTAAGATTACATGGTCCTTTTTTCAAAAACTGTAACCTAAGGAAAAAGAAAGAAGTGAGGTCAGGGAACTTCTTTTCCTTTCCCTCTGCAGGATTTTGGGCAGGCCAAGCCAAGCCAAGCCAGCCAGCAGGCTCCAGGAGCGCCGGGCTGGCATCATCACCGGATTCCCGTAAAATCCCCGCTGAAGTTGGCATCTGATACAGGTAAACAATTTTATTTACTTTGTTATCTCACTGCCCACCTTGAAACGCTACACCAGTGAGATGTCACACCTGAAATGCCTCTGGCATCCTAGGGTTTTCCTTTGGGCAGGACGGTCCTTTCTGCCCATGCACAGAGTAACTCAGTGCCAAGCTCCAGCGGGACTTAACCTGCAGCAGTCAAAGCCCAAGCTTGCACCCGGGATCTCTGTGCCTGGGATGGCAGTGGGCTTTAACACCATTCTTCAAAGCAAAAAAATGCATCTGGGAGACAAAGGCTGTTGCTTGTGTGCTTAATAAACACCTCTCCATCCATAATTCACACACAGAAATACTGCTTTTCATCTAATAATGCAGGCTCTCCCAACATCTGTATTCCTCTGCTTTATGTAGCGGCAGAAGCATCGTGGCATTACGGGGTCGAATTCCCTTAACACACCTGCAGCAACCTCAGCTGTTTCAGCACTCATGTTATGACATGAATCACTCCACAAGCCTGCACCTAATTATCAGACTGTCTATTTTGATATATTTTATCTTTTATGTACAATGCCAAAGAAGTTCTTTAAAATATGTTCCAACCACACTTTCATTTAAAAAAAAAAAAAAAATAAAAAAAAAATTGCTTTCTTGTCTGGGATTTAAGTTCTGAATAAGAAGGAGTAAGTGGACCAGATTATTTAAAATAAGGTGTGCTAGTAACTACAGGACTGGCTTAAAGAGCTTAATTCTGCCAGACAGGGTCAAGCAGCATCAAATCCTGATTTCTCCATAAGATCTTTTAAATATCCTCAGTAAAGCCAGCACATAACCTTTTTACATCAAGTGCATTCACAGCACACCAGACCGGCCTGATCTAGTGATCATACAAGGAGCAATGCAGACAGACACTTGTTTCCAGGAAGCAGCAAGATACTAAAAAAAAGCAGCCTTTTTACTTTTTATTTGAAATCAACGTGATTACTGAGGCCTCTGCAACTTCCACTGCAAGACTTACTGCACACAAGGGAGTTCGTTTTGAGAAGGCAAACAGGCAGCAGGTCACCACAGAGTTAACTCAATAAAATAATAATTTCTACTTGGATAAACTGACCTAGTTTTCCCAGACTTCTCTATGAAAACAAAGGATGCAACTTGGACGTGAGATGACGTCTGAAAGGGAACCCAAGGGCTGGGGCAAGGCATCTGAATACAACACACATAGCTGGCCCTTACCTAAATGAGGGTGGTGGTCTTCACTTGATGTTACAAATGACTACTCAGCATAGGAATAACTGGCATTGCTAGTGGTTTCTACCCCCATCTTGTCTCATTTATGCCAATGACAAATCTTTCACGTCCTTCAACAGCATGGGATTGGACCCTGAACTCATCATACACAGGTTTGGTACCTCCTGCTATCTAGGATGGTCTTCTCCAAGGATGTGGCAAGTGCCTGATGCAAGATGCACTTACAGAAGGCTTTTTATAAGGTCTCCTGAGCTGCAATCTGCTTGGGAAGCACTGGCTGAAAACTCAGATCTCCAAAACCAGAGCTTTATTCAGTTCCTGAAAGAGCCAACGAATACCCACCTCCCTGACCAGCTGCAAGATTGCCCCAGACCCCCAGGCAGCAGACAGGGCGCAGGCAAATCTGCCAGGGCCTGGGACACACAGCATGGAGGGCAGAAGCCGAGCCCTCCCAGCCCCCCTCGTGACTCATCCTGAGACTGTGCAAATCTGAACACAGCATGATACTGACAATTCCACATCTTGGGATACAACCCAGTGTTACTTTTTAAGCAAAGCTATGTTGTGCTGCAACAGCTCTAACCAGCTCAAGTTAAACAATTTGCCCAGAGAAAATGTTCAATGAAGGGGAAACATAGAAGTATGCACAGAAAGAGGCCTGACTCCCCCTCTTTTCTAATCCATCACACAGAATTAGAGATTAAATACTCATTAAAAAAATATAATAAACTGTTAAGACAGCATATCTAGTGATTCCTCTTAATTGCCTTATTCTTCCCACATCCTGATTTCCAGAGAATATTTTAAAATATTCCTCCTCCATTACTACAAGACGCATTAACCACAGGGTTATCCCCACATCTAGTCCCCCCCAGCAACAAAAGAACACCCCAAAACACATAGGGCTTAATACTGCATGTCCTGTGGGAGGCAGCTGATGTGTCAGTATGGATTTATACACATTTGTGTCTTGCCACTTAAAATTCTAGTAGGAAAAATGTTGATAATAAACATGTGAATAGCAGTTAACTACCTTAGAAAACAACCAGAAAAGTTGCCAAGAAAAGTCTTTGATGTTCTGTTTAGGATGAGCAGGATTTAAGCCTTCTGCAGAATTAAAGGAACAAAATATTTCTTATGTGCATTTTTTCACTCTGTCATGGGAGCGGGTTAAACATAACAGGGTTTCTTTAACTTAGTATCAACTGCCTTCTTGCCTTTATTTGTTCTTTTTTATTTTTCTCACTCTTTTCAGCTTAAAATTATGTTCTGGCTGTTCTGATTTAGTAGCAGTATTCACCTGAAGAGACCCAAAGAGAAAAAAAAAGTATGCATTGAGCTTCTCTTCCAAATTATAGTAAGGGGCAAACTGAGCATCCTTCCTGTAAGAGGCAGCTGTGAAATGGCTCTTATGAACTAACATGTGCTCTATGTCACTCGTTACAGGGATCTGGAGTATACAGGTCTGATCCCTGAGCTCCTCCATGGGATAACCAGACGGCGTGGCACTGTACAACATGTAGACTACGAGACCAAACACATACTAAGCTCTGGACTTCCAGATCCATCTTTATGAGACATCTAATTTGAAGCACAAGAGCCCCAGCTTGCTCCCTGTCCAACAGAGGCAGACTTGTATCACCGGAGAGTAACTCCAGCTTCACTAACTCTAGTGCTCCATCTTCCAGTATCAATAATTCTTCCATATCAGAAAAAAAAACACTTTGATAAAATTATAAAAGTGATGTTTTTTTGAGGGGTTCCTCTCCACCGTCTCTCCACTAGAATGAAAATAAATCATGCCATGGGTCATCCAGAAGCGTTATGGAAAGCAAAACCAGAAGGCAGTCCTTGTATGTAAGGAGCAGCTCACACAGCTACAGTGCAGTAAGGGATGCTGAACACGCAGGGGGCAGGAGTTCATCACATAAGGACCTTCATTTACTGCAGATTTGTCTTCCTGGGCTGATGCCTCCTCTACTGATGTCTCTAGGTTAGAAAATGGCTAAAATCTGTGCAATGGCAACTTCAATCTCCCCGAGATGTAGGAAAAACTCCCATGCACCAGCCAAAATAAACTTCTTACACCTAATTTTTAAAACGGTGAAAAATAAATTTCCATCTTTACTCTGCCACTGGGACATCCTCTAAAAGTACACAACATGTGAAAGCAAGTAAAAGCACTATGCTTTATATAACTTGTGGATTCTTTGAAAAATGATACTACTTCCCATAAACTCCTGCAATTCCTGGCAATTTCCATTTTTCCCACCTCTCTTACATTGTGTTACTATTTCTGAAATGCAAACCGTAATCAGCTAGTTGGGAGTTAAAATAAAACCAAAGAAAGCAGAAGTTTTTTTCAGGAGCAATGGAAAGAGGCAAAGGATTTGCAGCAGCACCCATTCCATGTGGGCTGACTGACAGCAGGAAACCTGCTAATGATGGAAACTGGAGGAGACAGAGCAGGTGAAAACAGCGTCTCTGGATCGACCTGCGAGTCAAGGAATGATGACCTCTCCCGCTCCTTCAACCGCGCGGTGATGTCTTCACCAAAACTATCTGTTACTGCTGAGGGAGCCCAGCACATCTCCCTGCCAGGGAGGCAGCAACCCGGCACCCTGAGCCATCTGCTGAATTGCACGTGTGCCCGCTGCTGAAGGAGAGAGGGCGGTGATGCCTGCAGCATTTTTAAAAAGCTTTCTCTTAGCTTCCAGTATCATTCAATTTAGTGTTTCTGTTTGTGATGTTTTAATCCACCCTCACTGCTAAGTTTTCCTATTTATTTAAATGCATCTTTCCAGGCTCTCAAGTTTTTATGGTTAAGAGTTCCCCAGGTTTAAATCCACTGAGTTCTGCCTCCAAGAAAACACTGTCGGTGGAGCATCGACCTACTTAACATGGGAAAAAAACAATCCCAAATGCAAAAGGCATGACGCTATCTGCTGGTAATTCCTCTGCCACAAGTTTAAAGATGAAAAATGTTTAAAAATATACTGCATTGAAAACGGTACAAATGTAAGTAGTCTGTCATTTTAAATGGTTTGTAAAGTCCTCCCTCAGAGGCCTGGACTTAAATCATTCATTAACTTGAAACTGATTGCTTTGTCCTGGAAAGGGGGAAGAACGTGGATTTCTCAGATGTAACCCAATTTCCTAACAGAAACAAAAGCAACCTGATGAAATTCTGTTACCAAACCCATCTATCATACCCCAAGCAGAAGTGTAAATAAATTAATTACAAAATGAGCTCTGTCAGCAAAACCTAACTTTATGGGGAGTTTTTAATTTATCATTTCACTTGCTTAAAAGTTTAAAAAAAAGAAAGAAAGAAAGAAAAGTAGGTCAGCATGTTTCCCCAGCATGTCTTTCTGACTCCATTAAAACTGTCTGTCAGATGACTAACCATGCCTGTAATCCAACTAAAAGCATGTTTGCTTTCTGTTGCACTTTTTGCCAGGGGAAAGGAAGAATTCCACTTAGCTTTAACTCTGAAATTCAGGTAAATGTCTCCGAAAGTCAGACTATTTCCTCACATTTACTCACCAAATCTGTTTATATCGACATTAAGCAACTGGTTATGGATGCAGAGCCCTGAGAACCGATCCCGCAGCTGATTAAATGCTTATCAGCCACAGGCACCGCCTGTAGGGCTCTAAGCTACAACTTGTTAAAGTCAGTTTCAGAGCTGCCGTCTGATTGACAGACTTTGCCTAGGATTTACTTTGAAAAATTGAAGAGCTCTCAGAAAGATGCAAGCACGTGAACAAATACTGAGATAAGGTGAGCGGGGACAAAACTATTTCTGCTTTGGGTCAAAGGAAGTTAAAAATCCCAATGCCCTTCGACCTTTATTTTTCCTTTTGTTAGTACAAACCACAGAGTGTTATTTAACTTGGGATAGAAAGGGTGTTATTGCTACTGCTTGCACGCCATCTAACTTTTAAAAAATCCTGTACACTTTCCATGCAAGAGCTGAAGAACTGGAGATTAACTGTTCCGATGTATTTTAAATTGAGCATGTGATACCAAGTCAAACTGAAAACAAATCGAGGCTATTTTTAGAGCAGAGTCCTAGGGCCAGCATCCCAGCAGGAGGAGCTGCAACGTGTCAGCCGGCTTATCGCAGGCACAGCAATGGAAAACTCCCTCTGCTACAACAACTCATACAGCGGATGAAAGCAAGCCCTAAGAGCCTGACAGCAGCAGAGGGAAATCCACGGCCTCATCTACTTATGTCGAGATCTTCCTAAACCGTCTTTGAGAGCTTACTGGTTTCCAAGCGCCTGCTTTTTATCTTCCACAGAAGGAAGTTGCTCTCCACAGAGAGGTCAGCATGGGCTTTGCTGCTTTGCTTTTTGCAGAGGCACCTATCCTACCCAAGACCATCTCCAGTAAAGCGATCGCCAGGAGAATGAAGAAGTAAGTTTGCAGACATAAACCATCAGGAAGATGTACGCATTCTCCTCTGTTTTTTTTTTTAAGGGGAAGGACCAAATAATGTGTCTCCTCTGATACGAAGGTCTTCAAGCACATTCGGGTTGCTGCAGTTCAGACTTTCCAGAACTCTTGGGAACAATTTACTGCATTTCTCATGAACCTTGGCTACTGTGGATAACATTTTCAGGTCGGCCTGACAACCAAATAAGCCATGTTTAGCTTCAAGGCCCAGGACATTGGCAATTTGCTTGTTCCCAGACTGATATTTATCTCATCAACATTTCTCCATCCTTCAGAGTCAACATCCCAAAATGAAAAAAAAAAAAAACATTCAAAGCAAGAAAAAAAAGATAGCAGAGAAGCCACAAAGTGCCGGTACAGAAAGCACAACCCACATGGAGCAATTGCAATTAGGAGAAAGAGAGGCATCAAAGATGCCCCATGCCCTCAAACAAGAAAATGATCCAAATGCGGAATACGAAGCAGTGAACTGAGTGCATAAAGGAAGAATGGAAGCTCTGAAACAAAGCTTTTGAGGTCATGGGATTGGGGTCTCAGTAGTTATGTCTGCATGAGCAAGCAAGCGTGGCCTCAACCCTGTGCTTCAGAGCGCATGGGCTGGGGCAGGGACAGGCTACCTTCAGATCTCCCATCTGCTCTTACAGCAGCATTGCCCAGCACAGCGCAAGGCAGAAAGGACAATCCAGGATTCTGCCTGCCATGAAAACAGCTGGGATACTAAACTCAAGAAGAGGGAAAGGCTCTCTGCAATGGCAACACG
Organism: Pedionomus torquatus; assembly: GCA_013398155.1. Lineage (NCBI taxonomy): Eukaryota > Metazoa > Chordata > Aves > Charadriiformes > Pedionomidae > Pedionomus > Pedionomus torquatus. The sequence continues at coordinate 102,575 of VZRU01014838.1, forward strand.
GCACTAGTGTCTTTATAGGTATGATCCAGAATAACACTGTAACTCCCCCCCAGACAGCCCAAAACCAGTGGGGAACAAGAAATTACAGAAAAAGCCCACAAAAGCAACCAGAACTGGGTAAGAAGTGGCTTTTTAAGAGGCATCCACCCAAAATGTCTTTTACTGGGAAACTGACTGAAGAAAGCACATGATGATCCCTAAAAATCCCCAAAGGTGTGAAATGAAACAAATAGGAACTTCTGCCCGTGTCAGTGCAACTAACTCTCCTCACAGAAGTGCCGGAGCACCAGAGGAGGTGGCACAGGGCAGGATGGCCACGGAAACCTGAGCTGCGAGCATCAACAGGCAGTCATCAGGCACTCCACGGGCTCTGATGAAATGTGCTCCCTTGAAGTATGAAAGGGTTCAATAAAGTCTGAAGACTTTGGTAAAGGCAGTGAATGCTAACACATACTTCCCTGGAGCATGCTGCGGGTGTAATTAGACTGTATGCGCATTATGCTTTTCACTGGCTCTGGGTATCCCCAAGTTTCACCCATAATGAAAGAAAAGTTACTTGTACAAAGACTTTGTGCCGTTTAGCTGAGTATTTTCTACGGGACAAGATCAAGAGGTTCAGAAAGTCCACTAACATCTCATTGACACTCTTCCCTTTCTTACAGTACATCTCTTTCAGAGCATGCTCAGGTACTGCAGTACAAATGATTAGCATAATAACTTTAGAAGTGTCACAACTTTAATAAAACACCTTGTTAAGCAAAAACGTAAGAAAGACACACATTTACAGTTCCTGAGGACTAGGATTGATGGATGCAGACAAAGGCTGCAGAGAGCACATGAGCTCTGGTAACTTCTGCCAGGATCCGTGTTGTCATAGAGACAGCAGAGAGCGATGAAAAGTTCACCACGGTAGCTATACCTTAGTGAATAAGTCTTAATGTAACTTCCAGCTGAGGACATGTAATCAATCTCTGTATGAGCTTATTGAAGGAATTCCCTTTATGCTTACTCAGTCCTCAAGAGCCCAAAATGAGGGAAAAGGTTTTTTCTTTATATATATATATATAATTAATTTCAAAGACAAGCCAAGGCCTAGTGCTTCTTTTGGATTAAAGTTAAGGAGGAGAGATAACTGGGTTTTTTGAACAAGAAATGATGTAAAACATGAAGAACTTAATAAAGACATTAAAAAAAAAAAACAAAAAAGCCAAAAAAACCCACAAAACCCAGAAGATGGAAAAAGTAATGATTCCAGGGTAGTCTGATAAGATGGGACAAGTTCAATGGTGTCTCTCCTTTCTCCTAGACACTTCCCCCACTGAGGTGGCTGCAGCCCTGGCGCCTCACTGCTGCTCTTCTCCCATCGGGTTCAATCATCTCATTCCCTCTGATGCTGCAAAACACAAGACTTTCCCTGCTCTCTCTTCCCTCTCTGTGCCTTTCTCCCAGCATCTTCCCTCCCCAGTGGCATTCGACCCCTGGTTTATCTTTCTGCAGGGCAGCAGCACCCCCTGACCCTCCCTACATCCCAGCTCTGGGCTCAGTCCCACCACTTGGGAGGTACAGAACACTGGAGCCAACAACAAGCAGCAGAGAAACCGTGCCAGGGGTTGCTTATTGGCCGGGGTCTTCAATTCTTAGTTTAAACAATTATGGGTTTTCTACGCAAGAAAGAGAGAAAAAAAGTTGTAGCACCAGTGTGTTATGGTTTAAAGTTACAGCTATTTGCACAATGCATGAAAGGCAACAAACAGGAGAAAAAGCAAACCTTAGGATACTATTCATACTTTTCCCTAACACTTTAGGATATAAAGATCAGACTAATTACCAAACAGTCTTGAGTTGAGCCGGGTTTACTAATCACACTCTGCTTGAGGAATTAGGAGAGAATTTACTTAGCCACATCATGAAAGGTGCCAATAAATTGTTCAGCTGGAGAGTTAACATAATAAAAAAAATCATTTTTTATGTTATTTTCTTTAGCAGTTTATTAATTGCTGCCTGAAATACTTTTCTGAAACACAATGAGCTGCAAATGAATTCATGGGCTATTAATCTGCTGTACATGGCACTGGAGGGAAAGCTCATTAGGTGAGTTGATGCAATTACTGCTATTACATAACCATCTTCACAGAACATAGAGTAAATTATGAATAATAACATTCAATCTAAGTTGCTCCTTTAAACATTAAAGCTGGCAAGTGAAAGCCATGCAAAATCAGGGGAAAAGGCTAAAAGACAAAAGAGGCAGACCCCAAAAGGAGAAAAGAAAAGTGGATCTGCTTCTTTGATGACATCAAACCAATGTGAAAAGCAAGAGATGTTTGTTTAACCATGGGAAACAATGTGCAACAAGTAGAACTCAGCACCATACAAGAGAATTTTAATTGTATATAAATAATTTTCAGCGACCCAGCATAACAAAGTGTGCATTATCTCTGGCAGAGGACAGACCGACAGTAGAGCACTGTGGTTTTTGTACCAGGGAGACCCTTCACGTCGTCTTTGCTCTCATTTTATAAAAAACCTTCCCATCAGTGTTACTGAGTGTTTGGTGTTAACTTTTAAAAGTTCCCAGTCTCTCAGCCTGAAAAAATAAATACAAGCATTCTTATCTGATGGGCAACTGGAAAAAACCCAACCCGATCTTAATGAACAAAATGAAAAAATCTATGATCTGTAAGGTTTGATCAGTGTTTCCCCACTATCCCCACTCAAATTCTTATTTTCATTGGTATTTTCACCATTTACATCTTTCACCTTCAAAGCATTTATGGCACAACATCTCCCAGCCCCTGTAAAAAGACTGATAATTTTCATCTCTTGAGACAGGAAAATTAATGTAATCAGCTTGTAGCGTTCAGAGAGGGGAATTAGTCCCAGAACACAATTCAAGGTTTTGTGATTTCCACTCTGATATTTAGTTCCCGCCTCTCGAGGAGCCAAGGCGAGTCAGGAATCAGCAGGCGAGGCAACCACGCTGGAATTTTTGAACAAGCCCCCAGCCACTATGTGGTATTTAGGCATCTAGTTAAAAATCTAGCCCGTAGCAAAGCAGAAGCAATTTTTAAATCCAGTGCTTACTGCTGGCTAAACAGAACAAAAAAACCCCACCTTTAGTTCTGAGTAAAATTGTCTAAACAAAGATTTCATGTGTTCTAATTAATTCACTTTCAAATAACATCAGTGGAATCTGCAGAAACTTCTCAAATGCAAATATGCAAAGTAGCTCTCTGCTTAACCATTCATTGGAGATGGAACTGCACTTCACTAAGGCGTTGGAAAGAAAATGAAACAGAAATACAAAATAAAATATACAAACAGCAGTTCTTCAAGCTGATGTTTCCTGGTTGACAATTTAAGCCAGAATTCAAATAAGTAAATAAATTCATTCTGTTGTTCGGCAGCAGAACGTAATTATATGTTCCAATAAGCACGAATACTTAAATACTATAAGACTTTGAAGTCTGTGACAGAGTAACAGACATTTCTGTGCAAATTTAAAAAAAAAACCAACACCCAAATACAGAGCACAAAAACTGGATTCTCTCCACTTCATGGTAATTCCCCTGCATTCCCTCCCTTCCTCCTTCCCTCTCTCCAGGGAGGTTAATTGTAAGCAGATTTACAAATCTGAACATTGCTTCAGTGCACTGAAGCAATCTGGAACAATAATTCTGTGCCTTTATAAACATAATTTTGCTCTATTAGAGCTCACTTGCAGACAAGGTTTATGCCAGTGCGGAGGGCTTCCCTGCATCACACAGCAGTGCATGGCCTGGGTGTGTGTCTGAGGGGGACCCCGCAGGTTACCAAGCACAGGGACAGTCCTTGCAGCCTGAAAAATTTGTAGAGGATGGAAGTGAAAGAGCTGCTGGGCTAAGCTGAGCAGTTGTGGCAGAGGGAAAAATCCATCTTCTTCCTCCTGGTACCCCTGCAATAAATCCATCTTAGGTTTTTGTTAAGGGCAGGCTTCACCTTACAAAGCGTATGTTCCAGCATCCTGCTTGAAAGAGTCCATTATTGTTTGAGAGGTTTGCCCAGCTTCCTGCATGTTCCCTTAATTGCGGGAGGCAGCGCCGTACGCGTGACCCCTCGCCAGCTCCCAAGGACCGAGGTCCCTGCATCCAGGCAACAGTGTGCTGCTCGCTGACACCTGGGGTCAGGCCAAGGATGGTGCCTCAACATCAGCTTAGAGATCACGTAATAGAAGAGCAAAGGTTAGTTTCCTAAGGCTCTCCATCACATAATGAGCCACTGTCAGCCTTAGTAGACTTCTCACTTCAGCAGCAGTGAAAAAAAAACATAAAATCCTGTGTGATCACCATTTGTCTCTACATGTCAATTGAAAAAATTAATAGGCTGGAAGGGTAAATAGGATAGAAATGATCTGGAGTGGGGATCAGAGCTTTAGCTGCCCCTACATGCTTCCAAGAACCCACACGTGAACTGATGTGGGACAGGCAATACAGCAAACCCCAAACCTGCTGCTAGAGGGGCTGGCTCCGGGCTGGTACCACTGAGAGCTGCAGCAGGGACACAAGCTCAGCAGTTTCTGAAGGAAGGGGGAGCAGGGCTTTATTTCAAGCTGGGTTTTGCCCTGTTGTAGGATGATAAGACAGTCATCATTGCTTTGTTTCCCCTCACACCCTTTGTCTTGTCTATTTGGAGCACAAACTTTTTGCAACAGCGGCTGCACAATGAAACACAGTCACTACACCAGTGGGATCCAGTTTCATCAGGTCCTGCAGATATTATCACAAGGCAAATAGCAACACTCCTGCCCTGGAGCCAGTCTTGTTATTGACCTCTCTTGATCAAATCTGGGGACTAATGTGAGCTCGAAGATAACTTTTTTCCCTACAGAACAAAACAACCTATAAAGAAATGCAAATTTTGCACATTCCTTCATCATCCCACTTCATTCACTAAGCCAAGATAAAAGAGTAGAACAAATGCTCAGTACCTCTTCCTCCCAAAACACTGCAACTCCATTCTTAAAACCTTACTGATCACACTGGCTGGGCAGCCAGTTCTCCTCTCTGATGTTTGTGTGTAATGCTCATTAAACTCAAAAGGAGTCACATATGCAAGTACTTCTGCATGCCCTTTAGAGGCAGAATAAACAAACACAGGACTGTAGCATTGAAGCACAGATTATTCTGTATACTGAAATTCTGCATTTACTCCTCCTTAGCTCCTGGGAACAGACCTGGGGGTTCCTATTTGCAGCTGCCCACCATGCTTACTTTCCCTGTTTGGGACTGGTTTGAGCATTGGTTCTTTTCCCTATGAGATTTCTCTGATACTTTTTTCCCATCCTTTGTTCAAGGTTTTCACATTACAAGGTAACAGAACCATTAAGAAGACAGAAAACCAAAATGTGAATAAGGTGCCAGGGGAAAATAAAAACCTCCATCTAGTAAGAAAAAGCCCACTGACAAAGATGCCTTTGCTTACATAAACTTCTAAAGAAATGGAGTTGAAACCTGGAGACGTATGAAAGAAGGTCAGAAAATAGTTTTTCAAATCTCTTAAGAGATGAAAAGCTCCTCTTTAGGAAGGGAGAATTCGGAATCACTTCAGACTTAGTTCTTAAACCCAGAAGACAAGACACACTGCATTCAAACTGATGACATTTAAAATTATTTCTCTACTTCTTTGCAAACACTTTCTACAAAAATGCAGCCAAAGAACATCCCTCACTTCTCCCCAGTACCCTCTATTTCCCCTCCAACCTGCTATTCCCCTTTCAGTGCCTGTAGTGGTTTGAGATAAAGGCAACTGCCAAAGGGCAATTTCACTCAGTTCACCCAAGGAAACAGGCAGAGCAAAACCTCAATTCCTGCTGACAAAACTTCAGTGATCCCACAGGAGAAAACAATCCATCACCTAAAAGGCAGTGTATCTTTACACTTTACCCTAAGTAACTCTGGTTAACATGTTAGAAATACTGCAGATATTTCCAAAACCTACTCTGACATGACGTTACAGCATTTAACAAGATTACTACTTCACGTCAACAATAAAACCCTTAAGAATTCAAGACCAAGAAGCCCTCAGGTGAGAAAAGTTTTTTCTTCTCTTCTAAACTGCATCATACTGTTTCTGTCAAGGAAAAAAAGCTTCACATGCACAGATACACACGTGGTCAAATACCTATCAATAAAATCCTCCTCATTCATTCTTATACTTCTGTGCACCCTTTTATTTTCTACCTTCTCTTTTACTCCCACCTTGGTGTCCACAGTAAATCTCAATGTAAGTTTAGGTAAGTGCACTTCAGGCACACGAGAAAACTGGAAACCCGAACAATGATAGTGAAATCATGGAAATCCTAAGACCTAGCTCCCTCAGTTGCTTTAAACTTGATGTCAGCCCTTTTCAATAATGACAATTTTCCAATTTCCAGGAAAATGAGTTGGAAACATTGCAAAGTGGTCCTAAAGATGTATCCAATTCTTTCCCTGCTTCCCAGCATTCTTCCTCTGAGAATGCTGGAAGGTGGGAGAGAGAAATAGGACGCAACTAGTGTGACTGGGACCTCTTCAGCTTCTGCCCAAGCACAGAGAAGGTAACTACTGGAAAGTCCCATGCAATTCAGGAAGACTGAGAGCTGAATAAAGTCACTGTTCAGTCATAAATGTCTCATCAGTGGTTGTGTTTTGTTTTGTTTTGTTTTTTTTTTTTTTCTTTTTCTTTTTCTTTCTGATCTTACAGCCTCTCCAAGGAACCCCTGTGAGTAAATTAAAGTAAAGAAGTGGTGTTGGGCAATTTCCCCGCCTCTTACGCACACACTGCAAATTTCTGTAGTGTTTATTATTGGAGTTGACCTACTGAAATCAGGAACATTCACTGATAGAGGTAAAAACCCTCAACAATCAAACAAATCACTACACCAAAGACTCTTTTTGTTACTGCAATCACTCCAATCAGAAACGAGAAAGTTTCAGAAGCATTACCCAAAAGGGATTTGAGAATGGCTTTTTTAGCTAAATTTTCACGTGACAGGGATATGAATAAACTGGAAAAAGAGAAACCAGGACAATCACAGATTTCTACATAAATATTTTAAAATGTTAATTTAAAGGGCAAGCCAGAGATTTCTACAAACAAAGGGAGAGGAAAATCCTTTGGGGTTTTTGTGTGCTTGGCAGCACTTCTACATAGTTGGGTTTACTGGCTTTGTAGGTTGAGCAGCAGATTTTCCTGTCTGTCTCACCTTTTGGAGAAGCTCCAAACAGTACAACAGAGGACTCCAGGCCATAGTACCATTGGTTTTGTGAAATGGCACAAACTGGCCCTATAATTAAAAGAAGAACCTCTGGGCACAAACACCTGCACTGGCATGAGGGAGGAGGTGCAAGGCTGAAGAAGGCTGCTGCCTGGTGCCCTGTCAGGAAGCCCTTGTGAAATGACAGCTCAGGATGACACCAAGCTCAGCAAAACCACCAGCCAGCCTGCAGGGCAGAAGGAGGACTGAAAAACTGAACTTAAGAAGCCAGTGCTGTTCCCCTTACACCCTTGCCCCAGCAAGTCATCTCCAGAGCAGATAGCAGTTAATCCAACCTTAAAGCAAGTAGCTGTGGAATTGTTCTTTTAGAAAACCTGGCAAAATTATCTACCTGGGTGTTCTCACACCCATAGAGGGAGACCATGCCCATACACAGGCAACATGTTGCACTAAAAATTCCTAACTGACAGCATTTAGGCTGCAAAATTAAGGACTCAGAAGCATGTAAAACACAGGTCTGAAGTTGTATACAAAATTCATACTCCTTTCTCTGCCTATGAATGCAGATACTGGCTTCAACCACACAATGCCATAATAATTTTCTTCCTTGGGACCGCCACATATACGTAGGATATGACAAAGAATAACTTGTTTCTAAAAACTTACATTCTTTGGACATCCCCACTTCAAAGCACTTCTGTAGTCTGCAGTACTGGCAGCGATTTCTGGTAACTTTATTGATAACACAGTTTTTATCTCTGTGACATGTGTAAACCATGTTCTTCTGGATACTCCTGCGGAAAAAGCCCTGAAATCAAGAAAAAAAGAAATCAAATAAACTTTTGAGCTTCCCACAACCCTTAGAGACAGACACTAATGTTGTTGTAAAATAACAAAATAAATTCAAAGTTATGGCTGGAGTATGGCATCTTTAAAGACTGTGTCTTATTATAATTTAGTACTGTTTCTTGCAACATTAGACTCATCTCTTAAATAAAAGCTAAATAAATAATGCAACCTAAGTCCAAAATAAACAAAACTAGAACTAGTAACAGCATTCAGGAAATGAAGTCCTAGATTTTACAGAAAAGCTCAAATGAAAATGGTTTGGGCTTATGGATGTACTAATGAGTTGGGTAAACAACAGCCTTTCTATCAGATCCAGCTTGGAAGTCAACCACACATCCAACAGTCAATAGCCTCTCTCAGCCTGAAGGTCCCATCTATTTCTGTTACTGCAGAGATTCTCTAGTTCAAAGACTGCATGTAAAAAGAGAAATAATTTGAAACCCAGGTCACTTAGCTGCTGGAACTCCTATAGCAATTAATGAAGCTTCTGCAGGTGGAAAAGTTCCAGCACAAGGTTATTGAGTTGTGAACTTGTAAAAGTTGCCAATTACAGCATTTTTTTCTTATTCAGACACAGCTGTGAAAATAATCAAGTAATTACAATGATCTTAAACAGAAATTAAAAGAGAGCTAGAGGTCCAATTTCTATTTAAGGAACACCATTTGACTTGGTTCCTCCTTCAGCAAGTAAATGAGAGAAAACCAGCCATAAATGGCAAGGTTAGCTGCCATGGAAAACTGCAAAAAACAAGGTAATTTCTTTATCTATGCTAAAAAACAAGTTTTAGATAGTATCATATAATAATGAGGGAAAAAAAGAGGATTACTTCAAGCATTTCAGAGCTCAGCCCACAGATACACAGTGAAACTATTTCTGCACCAGACATTTGGAAATTTGACAGCACTATTTAACCTTCTCACTCAGATTTTGAAAATCGTTTCAGCAAGCACCAGGGTCAAATTTCAGTCAACACCATAGCATTAGGGAAGAATAGTTAGCAATTTAGTATTTGTTGGAGGGCTTGAGAGGTTAAAACCCTCCAACCAGCCACACGTTTACACCCGACAGGGAGGCGGTAAATTTGATGCCGCAGATGATAGCTCCGTGCCCACAACGCATTTGTCTAAAGATGCAGTCATGGTAAGCTATAAAACTGGCTCTCCCAGAAGCAGGTCCTTGAGATACGCGAGCAGTTCAAAAGCCAAAACCCCCATTGTTCAGAGTTAACTGGGAGAGTTCCTGGCCATACGATCAGGGAGTGGTAGGGCAGGCACAGTCAGTAAGGGCTGGTCATAAATTCCTTGCACACCCAACATGCTATAGATGCTAATGTTATGAAAATATCTCAAATTCACTCAGAATTGAAAAATGCCTCCTTAATCATGTAACCCCTGGCAATAGTTTTCTCCACAGTTCTCTTGCACAGGCAAGTCTCATCCTGAGGTTAGCTTCTCCCATTTGGAAGTTACTCAATACTACCATCAAAGAGGTAAATAAAAATTCTTCACTTCTTTCTTTTCCTTAAGCTACTGGACACAGAAGAAGAATTTAAAGCTATTTCTTTAGGTAATGAAAATCTTTTAAATTATCAATAACTCTACTGGTTTATATTCCACACTTTTTATTGTTAACACTGCTTTAATCTTTGCAGTGGGAAGTACGGCAAGTTTGTGTAGAATTGTTTACTTGCTGAGAATAAAATTTATGGTAATATTCACTTACTAGTACCTTGCTTTGATATTCCCCTGATTGCAATGCCCAACTCTGTGATAATTGCCAAGGATGCTCAATACAACTGTAAGATGTCTATGGCATCCATTTGGTTTAAGTCAAAGGATGTGACGTGTAAGCTGTGATGGTTCAAGTGTCTCTATACGACTTACTCAGTCACCACTTTTTAGTTGTAATAAGGTAAGGGAAGCCAAGATTGGTAGCTTCCCCTGCAGCCACCCCAGCTTAATCCAGTGCTGCATGTAAATCAAGACCCACAGTCACCGATGGAATAACTCTCCTACTGCCAGCCTGACAGGGCAAGAAATAAAATGGCCCAAATGGACAAAAATGACCCTTTCGTGCAGCAGCTGTCTCACCACACGGAACAACTGGAGTAATTTATAAAAAAACAACACAGCCCCCAAAGCCTCCTCTTTGCCTGCACACGTGTCAGGGCAGAGGCTGCTGTGCCACGCTCAAGAGACTTCTGCTTCACTTACACAGACACTACTAGAATGAAAAACAAGCTCCAAAAGCATCACCCAATACAGAGAAAAGAGGAAACAGCCTCCAAATACATCTGTACTTCACCAAAATATAACCAATAGCTAATGGCACCCAGTGACTGATCAGCTGTTCTGATATTTACACTTCGGTTCTGCAACCTGTTAACCTAGGGTTTAATTACAGCCCCTCAGAAAGGAAAGCAGAAGAGGCTGTCTCAGTCCTTATCATATGAAGCTGAGACCACACAGCCCAACAAAAAGAGGTGACCCAACTTCTGCAGACAGCAAGCAAAAAGCATTCATGAATTCATTATTAGCATAAAGAGCTTAAGAAGAACAAACTCAGAAAAGGCAGATCTCCAGGTCAAAATGAAGACATTCTCTTCACCAGCCTTAGGCAATATCTTACACAGAGTAGTGAAAGATACAGATGAGGATATTAATTGTGGAAGCTTAGACTGTTGTCTTGTTTTCTAACACCTGTATTTGATTTTCTTCCTGGAGTAACTTGTGAAACAGAAATAAATTGTTATTGTAAAGGTATTCAGGAGAAAAAAGGTATAACGTGGTCCAGCTCAAAACTAATGACCTCTTTCTCAACAGCATGTTCATGCCCACTCTTGAAGTACTTTTCTCTAAGAAAGCAGTGGGATACTGTTGATACTAAGACCTGTAGCAAGCTCATTTTAAAACCTCAGCAACATGTCACTACAAAGATTTGATCTTTAATTTTTCCTTTGGAGAGCTCCTAAGAAAAAAGCCCAGATAACATTATTTTATTTCTTTGCACTTTGCTGGGTGCTGGGGCTCAGTTTCCCCACCTGCTCCCAAGTTTTGGGGGCACTTCGAGTAGGATCATGCCCAGAAACACTTCCCAAATGTGACACTGGGCTAAAAAACCTGACAGAGTCCTGTCCATCTCTTGGTGGGGGCTGCACCTGCCCTGCTTTGGTTACCTGCACCTCTGCAGCAAGAGATAACCCTGCAGGACACAGGGATGGGCAGAGTGGGCAGTTGTTGCCTGGCGAAACAGAAAAGCATGTTTAAACCACTTCCAGACTGGGTTCCAGATAGCACAAGTATAATACGCTGACCTTTTCACCAAAAGTAGCAAAGTTAGAAGCAGAGCTAAGTTTTCCTCTGAGTGCTTTCTGTCAAATGACTTCCATCGGATCTGACAACCCCAACGGTTTCTTCAAAACCCAAGAAAATCTCAATGCAACCTAATCTTAAGAAGTTGTCAGAAACTTCAGAGATGGCAAACCACCACTGCTTATAAATTAATTAACTTCTAGGGCCTACTGGCTCTTGGAAAACAAGCTACTGCTTACTGTAATACATGCACCTCAAAAAGATTCTGTTTGGCTGAATATTTACTTGAACAATTTTTTCTGCAAATATTTTAGCACCCTGTCCATCTCCCTGTGATGGGAGACGAGACTTTCCTGTGCCAAAAGCAAGCACAAATGATTTTTTCTTTGTAATTTAAAATGCCTTATGAATATACAAAAAAGAATTCTGTGAGACATAAAGCATTACTGTCATTTATAATTGTTTTTGATAGCACCTACAAAGTACTTGAATTTAAAGTAGAGGAAGCTACTGAAGACCTATCAGAACAGTGATTTGCTCCCATATTCCTTTTATCCACAACTTTGAAAGGAACATGGATCTTCTGTTTTTATTTTAGCGAAGACAAACAAAGCTTCGCAGGAATCACACTTTTGAATTAATTCCGTCCTTCTGAGCTGCTTTTATCTGCATCCTTTACACAGAGCATTTTGGACAAACATTTCAATTTTTAATCTCATCTTTTCCATGCACCACACCACGCTCCTCCCATGCCCACCAATCTTGTTATCTTAATGGATGACAGATAGAGTATCACTCTGACCATGCCACATTAGGCGTCCTCATTTACCGAGTGCAAGGAAAAAATGCTGAGTATAAATTATTCAGCAATCTATTGTATCAGCATGTGTTCTCTGAGCATCCACCACTGGCAGAGCAGACAGATTATTTTTCACTTTTAATTGTGTTGATATCTTATCTGCCACACTGAAAGCAGAGAGTGATACGTGAAACCATTTGTATCAAACAGCAAATAAACCCAGTGTACTAGATCTGTTGCTTAGAACTAAGTAACCTATTTAGTCAATCCGACTTCAAAACATTGCCAAAAAAAACCACCTCATCCCACTCACCACTTACTCTCGTAGTACTTTCCTGCGAGTGTCTCAAAAGCTCAGCACAGGCAGTGGTGCCCACAGAGAACATTAAACTATTTCACTGACATTTTGAATGTCATTATGCCGCTGGCTATCTGAATACAAAGGAGCTCATTAAGGATGAGCCCTCAAGATAATGCTAAGTGTTTAAGCTTATGAAGTCTTACCAAATTGTTAGAGTGAACTGCTATCGTTACCTGTCTGATAGGGAATCTAGACAACTCCCTCTCCTCCACTGATCTTGGCGAGTCAGATGATTCAGAGCTCAAGTTATACATTTCACATGAAGAGATGGATCATTTGATCTCATTGTCTGAAAAATATTTTGCCAGCACAGGGCATGTCAAATCTTATTTGCAGATGCAGTGGGCTTACAAGTTGAAAACTTGCACTGTAAGTCAGGGACAGGGTCATCCGCAGAGAAGGGCTATTGCAAGCTCAATCTGTTTCAACAGCCGGCTTGGTTCATCTGGTTCAGCTTTGATTACACCCAACTACAGGCAGCCAGCTATGACTCCTACAGATTTAGAGGCCATTCTTTAGTAAATTTGCAAAATAAGCCTCTGAGTGAAGTGTATTGCTACTTTATCGTAAAAGAAACAAAGTAGAAAGGGCTCTTCTATGGTACAGTTTATCAGTTATTTATAAACTCTGACTGACTGAGCTCTGAAGGGAAAAATAAAAACCAGCAACAACAAAAAAGAAGATCTAGCCCACAACATACCTCAAACCTCTGCCACTAGCAGTATTCCGAAACAGGGCCTGTACAAATACTTTTTTTTTTAATATATAAAACATATCTGTTTGTGATGCAGAGCCCCTTTTCAATCTATTTATTTTGATCATTAAAGTTATCCTCTATCCTTACTAAGCCTGTAAAGCGTACTTAGGCAAGGTAAGGACCCTATTCCTGCTCCCTCTGGAGGATCAACAGAGACATTTAAGGTCTCAGTGATGAGATCTGCACAAAGCTACTTTGCTCTGTGTCCAGGGAATTGCCCAGCTACATTCATGAACTGAACGTGATTTGCAGGATTTTTATTACAGGTGGCAGCAGCCAAGGTACAAAAAACCCCTTCCTCACAAAGTCCTGAGAGGATCAGCAGTCATGTTCGGGTAGGGACACACAATTTTTAGTTCTTAACCAGGAAAACATGCTCTGATAGGCCTTGGTAACCTGCAATCCCACAACTGGAGTTGCATAGAAAGGCTTATAAAAAACCTACAAGCCCCAGCATACACTGTTAAGTGATTCCATATAGTACAAAAGACACCGTAAAATGGCTACAGACAGAACACGAGACCCCAGAAGTAATGAATGCTGCCAAAGCAGCTATCTGAAAGGAAGCTAAAATGAGCGTATTCCCAGTCGCACAGCACTTTTCCGGGATGTCTGCACTGTCTATCACGCTTTGGAAGTCACGGCTTGCAGAATAAACAAATTAATTGTCTGACATTGTGGCTGGAAACCACCGCCAGCACAAAATGGAAGCAGCTACAACAATAAGTAGAGGAAGGCTCGCTGCCAGGAAGCAGGGAAATTGTGCTGATGATGTATGTCAGGGCAGGACAGGCAGATCTTTGCAAAAACAAACGAATAAATGCTGTTAAACGTCAATAGCTTGTGGAGAACACCTAGAGATGCCAGCGGCCCAGCAGCAGAGGGGCTGGGCACCAGCCTGCCCTGGGAAGTGCTTTGGGTTTGTCTGTCACCGCTGTTGTTTCCAGCAGAAACCCTCTGCTCACCATCCACATTTCATCTCATCCAGCTATTTATTCTGCAGATGAAGAGCCTTCCAAATGTGCTATTGAAACCAGGGTCTTGTTTTGCAGGGTTTTCTTTAAATTGAGAGAACCCAAAACACTTCATAAAAATAACCAGGTGTTATCCTGTGTCTCGCATATGGGAATACAGACCTGTGGACCTAAGAGCAACCCACTAAGAAGAAAAAAAGGCCTATTCTCTTTTCATTATTTTTACAGAAATGGAAAAGTTTGAAAGGTTTCCAGGTTTTCTCATTTCTTAAAAGAGAAAAAAAAAAAAAAGGCCCAGAGGACAGGGACACACAGATGAGGAAGGTGTTACCCCTCCTTAAGCTACCAAAATGGGGACACTCATCTACAACTACAAAAAATTCTCCAGCAAAGACAGCAGGCCATGCTTGACAAATCCTAATGGTTTCTAAGGTGGAAAAAGTCTTGTGGGCCTCAGAGGGAAAGAAAAAACCCCACAATTTCAACTGAAGAGTCTGAATGAGATTATTCAGGGGGCTACTAATGCCAATTAGCTGTTAGGTACTAGCGAGGCTGGAAATGAACCTCATTTTTCATGGTGTCCCACGCCAACACATCTTCTGATTCCACAAACCCCTGCCTAATGTTAAAAATATGTCCCAAACCATCAAAACCTTGATTTTCTTTCTTTTTTTTTTTTTTTCCTGGGGGGTTTGAAAACACTTCTGCTGGCCAGCTAGCACAGAGGCAGCTACTGATGAAACAAGAGAAATGCATTCAATCAGCTGCAAATCTGCAGCAACCAGATTTCTCCAGTGAGGGTACCACAGCATCCCTAACACTACGCATGGATTTCTCCACAATTTCGATTTTCAGTGAACTCCTGACCTTTTTAGCAAACATGTCAAAGTCTCCAGACAGAACAGTCATCACCTTGAAACAATATGTGAGGGGAAAGAATGGCTGAGATTTTCTGCTTCTCCACTTCAGTAATTTAAACAGAGAGGAATGTGCTGGTATGCACATCCATCTGCTTTCTTCAAATTAAAAAGAAAAAAAAAAAAGAGAGATGAAATCTATACAATTAAAAAGTTACAGTTAACTTCCTTTCAGTAATGTCTGTAGGATGATTTTTGGCCTGCTAGGAAACTCCAGATGGGAAGAGTAATGAATATAATTTAATACGAATAACAGGAGATCAAAGAAATGCTTTTCTGAGTTGCCACGCACTGAGTTATTTCACACAGTTTAATGGAGATTTCAGGAATGAATTATTGCATTTAGCTATTTTCTTATATTTTTGTTTATGCAGATCAATTCCCTTTAACCTAATTTGTGAAGGACCAGACCTATAACCCAATAAAACCATAAAATGTCACTAGGATGGTTGTACAACTGGCTAACACTTATCCAAAAGGCTATATGTTGTTAACTGCTCATCGTTTTTTTCCTCTCTTCCCCTCCAGTGCCTCAGGATTTATACCACCAATTAAGACAATAATGAGTGCCCCAGGTTGACCTCCCAGGAGCAAGAATTAATTAAGCGCAGTATTTCTTCGTAAAGAATGACACTTTTCCAAACCATTTATGCAGCTGCTTTCTTGCATGGAAGCACAGTATCAGGAAAGACTTTCCAAAGTGTTATCCCCCAGATGTATGACTGATCTTGGTTTATGCTGGTAATGTGGGGCTCTATTTTTATATATTGGGGTTTTTGGGTGGTTGGAGCAGGAGGACCATTTTTCAAGGACAATGCCACAATTTTACTAGACATACATGGAATTTTTCTGCCCAGAGCTGCAAAGGAAAGACAGCAAACAAGGGTTTTGCTAACAAAGTAGTAGACGTCCTAGTAAGAACAAACAAAAAAAT
The DNA here is from genome assembly GCA_013398155.1 of Pedionomus torquatus. Lineage (NCBI taxonomy): Eukaryota > Metazoa > Chordata > Aves > Charadriiformes > Pedionomidae > Pedionomus > Pedionomus torquatus. Next base: position 118,712 of record VZRU01014838.1, read on the forward strand.
CCCTGCCAAGCTATATCCATGCAGTGACACGCAGATTCCTGCAGCAGGCAGGACAAGGAAAAGACTCATGTTAGCTATGCAATTACTAGGCTGCAATTACTTGTAGTAGTCTCTCAAATTAGCCTCTCCATTTAGCTGCTGGCAGAGATGGAAACATGTGAGGAGGAAAGGGCAAGCTCAAACACAAACCTGCATGGGAGAAAGAAGGTATGCACACGCTCCGAGGAAATTCCCCGCACGGGCAGGCTTTGCATCCTCCTCCTCCTCCCCTCCCAGCCTTCACCACAAAGGCTCCCAGACTTCCCCTACATATCTGGCACCACAGTTATTTATCAGAAGAGGCATGGAGACTTGTTAATTGTCAGCCAATGTAAAAAAAATCTGCATTTCTGCACTGTCTGAAATCTATAGAGGTGCTAGTTTCTAACCCGCTATCAGCAACCAAATGTTTACAGCTCAGCTGAAATAATAATGCAGACTATGTCACAAATATTTATACATGCCTGCAAGCTGGCTGAAGTGCAATTCCCCTCGCTCTGGCAGAGAGATTCATGCAGTTTGCATGCACATCAGGCTGCTACCTGCTCTCTCCCCAGCCTACCCGCAGCCAGCACAGAACCCCAGCCTGGCCAGGTGGGTGCTTGTGGGTGCTGGCCCGGCACCCACCTGCCGGGATGGCCAGTGAAGACCTGGCTCTGGCCATGCCCCAGCATGGCTCCCACTTGCCTTCAAGAGGCAGCACATTTCTATTCTCTTGATCTGATCTGGGAGGAGTTTTAAAACATGCCCGATCTGCAGCAGAGAAGTTTCTGGGGAGGGTTGAAGTGACATATGAAAAAAACAAGGCAGCAAGCAACCCAGAAATATTCAGAAGGAATAACATGGACATAAACATGCCAAAATAAACCAGATGTCTTGTGCATTATGCTTTCTGGTACTGTTTTCAGGCATCCACCTGAATGACTCATCAACACAAGTTCATTATCTCCCCATTATTTTTTTTTTCTCTTAGTTTTGACAATTGATCTCTAAATAAATATGTTGTATCAGATCTCTTGAAATCTGGCAAGTAATATCTTGTACCTACTACTTTATGCTATGCTTTCTCTCCCTGGCATTCAGTGACAAAGAAACTACTAATACAGAACTACCCACTAAAACCTTGTGAAATGCGGAGTTTAGTGGAACTTGGATGCCTGGAGACTAGAAAACAGAGTTCAAGTAAACACCCAGAAATATGCAAGTCTGGCTCTCTACTACTGGCAGTAGTCAAGGAAAATTACCTTTCCACACCGCAGCTGAAACTCATTACTGAAGGCGACAGCAGAGGGATGAGTTGGAGCTGGACCAGCTTGGCAAAACCACCATTTTTAAAAGTGAGAGGGCAGCCATATCCCTCTGCCCGGTTCCTGTACACAGTTGAAGTACACACTGTCAAAACGGTCTCAACAACATGGAAAGGCAGCCTGAGAAAGGTGGATGAAATGCTACTCGGGCCAGCGCAAGGGACTAGCAACGAACAGAGCCAGAGGAATCAACTGACTGGTTCCTCCAAGCAGAAGGACTCTTAAGGTAACACTCACTGGAGATACGTACCTCATAGCAAACACGGACACAGCGCACACTGAGACGCTGCAAAAGCATCACAGTTTACAGGCCAAATGCAGTGCTGCCTCCGCTTTGCCTGCTGTTGGGCACCACTCTTCATTCAGCCAAGACATAGGGAAGCAAAGCAGGGCCTGGCACTGGGCAACTTTGACAGCGAGAAAACATGACCTTTCAGAGACGAGTGAATGAACTGGGGGTGATTAATCTAACACAGGAAAATCTTAGCAAGATGTTTTCCTGTTTTCTCCCTCCCCTGCCAGGCTTTAATCAATAGCCAGATTCAAGTACAGAGCTCATGTAATCACAAGACGATCATTCTTTCAGTTTCCAAAAATCACATGGACTTGGGGTAAGATAAAAGGGTCTTTTTAGTTAGCTCATCCATTTGGCTCCTGGGTGCTGTGCCTGCTTCTCTCCTGTTCACCTGACACTCCCTTTCTTTTTTTCCTTTCAAAAAAAAAACAAAAAACAAAACCATAGTTTTCACTTTTGTTTCTGTACATTTAGCGTCACTACAGATAAATGTGGACTGGTTAAGACCGTTTGCAGCAGCATCTGAGCAACTTGATCCTCCAATCCAAAGAAAACAAACAAACAAAAAAAGGTAACAAAGTGGCAGTGTTCAATCATTTAAAATATAGCGGCCTGCAGAGCTTTCTCTGAACGGCTCTGCTTAAATCTCCCTAAACGTGGAGCCCTGTCGCTCTTTCGGACTGGCAGAAAGCACACAAGGATCACAGTGCCCTCTGAAGCAAGAGCCTAATAATTTCCACATTTATCATAGGTGCACAGAGCTCCACAGCAAGCCGGAGATGGGGAAGGCCTCTTCCCTGTTGGGAGATTCATCTGGAGAGCAGCCAGCCGGGACACTCGTGGAAGGAGTGAACAGTAGCCCATCGGAGTGGCTGCTCCATGGCTATAAATCTCTGCTTTCCTTGGTAAATGCCTGGGAGGAGGGAGAGAGAACTGGCCACAGCTGACAGTAATGGGTCCCATTAAATTGTCACTTTCAAAGAAGCTCTGAAATGGGAACAAACTTGCTCCGTAAGCATTTGATCAGTCTCCCTGCTGCCAGGCGGTGGCAGATCCTGCTCACAAGCCGTGGCTGGGGGCTGCTGGCTCTGCCCTCTGGCACTGGAAAGGTCCTCAGCAGTCACTGAGGTTTGCTATAGCTGGGGTGAAACCAGCAACTGCATTTACAGCCAACCAAATCTACATTCTTTGGCACTACCTGCAACTGTTGTCTCACTTTGTAATTTATGTATCCGTTATTCTAGACAGGGGATCCAGAAACAATATACCTTTTCCCCTTTAAACATAGGTATTACGATATAGTTGTTATTGCATAGTAACTTTTCCCACTAAAATATATTAAATGAGAAATTTTAAGTGTGGCCATGAGAAATCATAAGGGATGTTTTACACAAAAATGTCTTTTTACTTCTCAGCTGTCTCCAGAATTGAGCTGTGGAAATTATGGGGACTCATTCGTATTGTCAGAGGGAAGATTTATGAGTAGAGCAGACCAGCTGCAGCAGCATACCAATTAAACAGTTATTATACCAATATACCAAAACTACCAATTACAGAATTGGATGCATGGCTTAACACTGCAAGAAGTTTTTGTAAGTGGAGTACTGAGCTGCACAGATGTCACACCTAGAGGTGTCACCTCTATATGGGATGTTTCTCTGAAATAATCAGAATAATATAAAATAAGGAAGAGGACACAACACACGTGTCCTTTATGCAGAACTCAAGAAACAACGTATCCATACTTGAAGACCAGGGCAAAGTCCAGATACTAAGAGGGAAAGATGGGCATATTAGTATAGCCTTAACTTATTTTTTGGAATGGCTACTCAAAAAATGGAAGTATTTTTAGTGAGGCATTAGTTTTGCTTTACAGGAGGAAGAAAAAGAAGAATGTATACAATACACAAATTAGAGAAAGAACCTGTAAAGCCAACTCTATTGAAAATACCAAAGAGCAGCTCTGCACCGCTGAACAGCTCTGGGATCCATGCTGCAAATTCAATTGTCTTCTATTTCCATAAGAAGCTACAGAAAATACCCCTTTAGGAATTTCCTCAAAGGAACACTTCATTCAGGATTAGAAAGAACCTCTGTTTCCATCAGCAGGTCTGTTAGTAAGTGCAGAGAGCAATGGAAGGTCACTTTCCAAGGCTAATTGAAGTATTTCTGCAAATTGGGAAGCTACCTGCTTGCAAACTGGGTGATGGTTTACACTAACTAGAAAATATAGATAGGTGTATCTTTTAAAATAAATTCAAAACAAGCAGCAAACAAAGAGCATCTGAATATCTACCTAACGTGTAAGTGAACAGAATTAGATGATGGATAATTCTATTTTGTACACTTATGAAACCTCCTAATTTTGGATTTACTTCTCTAAGATGTGCCACTCAGAAAATCTTTAAGTACTTGTTAAGAAAAATGTAAACTACAATTTTAAAAGATGCCTAAAGCAAGAGGACAGTGACCCTAACCATCTCGCCAGCACTGAAGTCAACACTCAGCCAGAACCACAGCAAACCATTCTACTCTCCCTCTTTCCCCAGGGAAAACAGCACACTCTCTTGTGGGGTCCAGCCAGCTCTCCTAACTCTAAATTCAGCAGATCAATTGCTTCTATATCCTTTTCTATTAATGTCTCATTAACTAGTTTCATTTTAACATGTTTCAGAGTCAGAAAATGAAAGCTAATTCTTTGTAATTTCAGGTATATAATTGTTGCTCAGTAAGCATAAATAAATATGCATAGTATGAAAATAAAGGTCAGCTATTACTGTTAATAGAAAATCTCAGAGTATTTAATTTCTGAGATGTTTGCTCAGATATCCTTATTTCCTTATCTGCTGAATTACCTTTGCAAACAATACTTTTGAAGACCATATTATAAAATGTTGTATTAAACATGCTGCATTTTTTCCTACATTATAAAAACTTTCTATGTGCACACAGGACAGCCTGTACTCCACATCTATACTTAGAGGCCCTACGTGGTCCCTAAACTAATGGAGAGCTATGAAACAGACTGACAAAATGAGAACAAAATAAAACATTTTCCCCCCTCTCTAGTGAAGAAAATCAAGAGTGAAATCTATTAGAACGTACTTAGAAGAAAATAAGAACACACTCCACATCCATTGCATGCAAACCAGGAGAACTTCTCAGCAGACAAGTGTACCAGCCTGAATCATAGCCCACCTGCTTCTTGCATCTCTGGTTGGTATGTCACGACATGATTTGTGCAGACAGCACTTTTACACATAGATAGAATTTACTTAATTCTGTTGAAGCTGTTGTAAACCACGTGCACATTACTGATCTGGTGTGAACCTCAGCTCTCTCAGCCATCTGCTAATAAGCCACAAGACCTACAGGCAGGTGAAAGACAGAAATGTGACAAACACATCTACAAGGACTCTTCAGTTCCTACCTTGGTGCAAGAAACCATGACTCAACTCCAATAGCAACAGGTACATACATATGTAAATGTGAAGTTTCTTCTTTTTACAGTGTGTATTCTCAGGTATAGAAAGGAACAGACACTGCCAGAAGAGTAAGACTCGACAATTTTAGTTTAATAACAAAAGTGAAAAAACCATAGCTGTTGTGGACTGGTTATTGGTCAAAGACCCTGAAAAGAAATGCAGAGTCAGCAGGCTTGAAGGCTACATGTATATTAGGAAATGCTCTTGGGGACAGTCATGGGTAGTATGGCTGGCTGACATACAATGGGAAAGTCCTCATCTACATTAGTTAACTCCTTTGGACTCTGAAACAGGACAGCTGCATCTCAACTGGCCACAGGAGATGGCTGAATGGAAGAGGAGCACTAGCTGGTCCAGCCAGAAACCCTCCAGCCACACAGGATGGCAAAACTGTGCCCCGAAATAGGGCTGCTCACCAATGCACTATAGACTAAGAGTCAGGTGCTACTGCTCTTTTTTGAGAATGAATTCACTGATGGTGTAGACAATTTTTCAGGAAAAGGGGGGGCAGGATCTAATCCAAACAATTACACATTGCTGTCTGACAGCTTATGCAAAATAAGAACGTAGTTTCCAGTTCCCATCTCCACAAGATATTAGCCCTTGGGCTCACAAGCAACTGGAGCAGCGTGGTTAGCATAGTTAGAAAGTAATTTGGGATAATCTCTGCACTTCTGTAGCACTGGCATCGTTGCCAGAAACAAATTAAAATAATAGCCAAAACAATGATTCTCACAGCTTACAATGAACCTCTGGTCTATGACTGAGGGCAATGGGCAGGATAAGAGGAAAATGAGTTGTACCCCTCTACAGACACTGCTGCTCGTTGTCTGTCTCTGTTCTAGAAGCCCAGTCCAGGGGAGCAGCAATAAATTAATCCACTACTTGGGACCCAAAGCACTGGAAATTAAATATGGCATTCGAATGCAAAATGTGATTTTCATTTTTATTATCTCTCATAGTTGGCAATTAATTTTTTTTTTCATTTCACACCACTCACACAATCCAGAAAAAAGATTTAAAAGTATATGGTAACACAAATTTTTGTTCCTCATCTCATCTATTTAATAATTTTTTACTTTCTCTCACTGGACTTCCAATAAATATACACTTCCTCATTCTTAAAAAATCTGAAATAAATTAAGTATTTGGTGAAAGTTTTATCTTTCAAACAAAGAGAAAAATCAATTAACAACTTACTGAAACAGATTTTCAAAGTACACCTTGTTTTCCTTTTTTTGGTTATTATAAAAACTAGAATTTCAAAGACAGTATTGAAACAACCAGGTCTCCTCTGATAGTATGAAATATATAAATACTCCAAGTTTTTGTTATTGCATTTAAATCAGTTGGAACTCATTTAGCATCTTTCTGCATATAGCACAGCTTTCCACAAACGAATAGCTCTGATTGTTTCTACACTAAGAAGTGCTTACAGTTTAAGATCAGCTGATATTAATAGTATGCAGAAATGTAACTCAAAATACATTTTTCACCCTATAAAGAATGATTGTTGATTTAGCTGAAACTAGGAGCAATTTTCCATGATTTAGAGGAATTTTTCATAGCTGTGCATGAACGACAGCACGCATCTCCACTGCTGGCACTGTCATTTACTAATACAGCTTAAATGGAGATGAATACAGCTTGATCATTCAAGCTGATCGATATTTTTCTTTGAATTCATAGAAGCTTTTACAACTCTTTTGCTGCAAACAATATTGTGCACATATTTTCAACTTTACATTTCTTACTTTTTGTTTCAGTTATAGGTGACTAAAACATGCCAGAAAAAAAAAGCCAAATAAACATACAATGTATTAGTTGGCTGGTTTTAAGAAGTTTGCTTTTATTTTTTAGTATTAGGTAATTGAGAAAATTCTGTCTGGATCCTTAATTCCCAGTAAAGGGGCATAAATATAGGCTTACATATAATTACACTAAGGCTGGAAGCTAACATGTGCAAGAGTGGTGTTATAAAAAAGAACTGCTGCTTAAGATCCCTCTATAATCCCAGAACTGCCTAAGAAAATGCAAATCTGTCCTCATATGATGTAAAAGGCATTACCAAAAGAAAAAGGCATCTGTCCCGAAGGACACTGTTCTATAAAGATAACTCTGAAATGACAATTTCTAAAATATTTTAGGCCACTCATCAACATTTCTTGCAGACTAAAGCATAATATCCTTGCCATCGAACTTCAAATAAATAAAAAAAACATTTCCACTCTATGTCAGCAGCATTTTGTAAATCCACTGTTGACTGATGCTGATCACAGGTTCCATCCTGCAACAGGGGAACCCCAACCCTCTCAGTGTCCAGAAGGTCATAACCACAGGGGACATCATGGAGAATAATAACACAGCTGTACTTTGGGCACTTAACCCAATGGCTCATGGTGACAGGTTGCTCTGGAGGGTGAGCCAGAGGAGATCTAGTTTAGATGCTCTGATCAGAGGGGTTCTGCTCTCTCTCCACTGACTGCAGAGAGAGTCTTCAAAGTCTGGCAACTAATTTTGGGCCTCAAGTTGACTGTAGGACTGCCTCCCACTGTAAGCAAGTAAGATAGAGCTGTAACAAAATGACAGCTTTTCTCCCAAGCTAAATATCCACGTGGATCAGCAAATCTGTTTCATTTTCACTCTTTTTTTCTTTTCTTCTATATGTATCGTATCTTTTTTGTGGGAGTCAGTCCTAAAGAATTTATAGACCTAAATTCCAAGGCTTACATCAATGCCTGTTTTCCGTACTGCTAAAAGTCTTTGCAATAAAAAAATATATTCAAGTCAGGAAGGTGTCAAACAAATAGACATTTTCATAGCTGAAGATCTTAAAAAATATACTACATGTGGCTACCCTTTTAATTTAATGATCCCACATTAGATGTGACTTTATATGAAAATTATATGAAAAAATTATATGAAAATTTATATGAAAATTCTGATGGAATGAAAGATACTCGTCTTTTATCATAAAAGCTGGTCTGGGATCACTTGACATTGAAGTAGATTTTTGTCTGTTAGAATCAACAACAGGCAGGGAGGCACCTTTATCATTCCGACAAAACTGCTGGACCGTAAACGTTCCCTCTTAGATGCTGTGCTGCCTTCTCTCCTGGAACTGCTCTAGGCGTCTTTGCTGCCCACCGAATTCAAGCCAGGAATCTGGGCAGGATTGCCAGAAGAGGAATGCCGTCTTTTAAATGCCCAGAACAAGGGACAAGGCTCTCAGGGACAGCTGAAGCTGCCAGAACACCAGCTTCTCCTCCTCGCCCACACAAAGATGGCATTGTGTGAGGAATCCAGCCCACTCCACTTGGTCACCCTTTCTGCAAACCCGGCTACAATGACAAGTTGAGTCAGGACCAAAGAGCTGAGCTTTCGGTGACAGCCAGCCCTATAACCACTTGTACCAGCTGGATAAATCCAAGCTGCTCATTTCGTATGGAATTTGTTTGCGTGCAATCTAGCAACACCCAGAGACCGGGGGGGTGGGGGGAAGAAAAAAAGATTCAGAAGTCTTTAACTGAGGTCATGAAACATACAAGTAGATTCCAAAACCCGCCTCTGAAATGCCACACAGTTTACAAAATGGAAAAGTTGTAATTAAGTTGAATCTTGTCAACGTACTGTATTTTACAGATAGAAAGATGCACTGGCTCCAGAGTTTTTCTTACAAAATAGAAGCGCACTGTGAAGATCAGTTTGGTTTTGAGATTCTAAAACATACACAAAACCATTGACTGGCTATGATGCACATATGCCTTTGCAGCATAACGCCCAGAAATAAACACAAAGCCAAGATTTTTTCTTTTAAACTAGTTTAAAACACAAAACCCCATCCTGACAGCTGAATTCAACTGACCAGATTGGGAAAAAGCTTCAGATTATCAAACTTTTGAAAACTCCCAGATTTCAAATTTGGAAGGCAAGAAGTTGAGTACTCTAAATCTATAATCACAAATAAAATTTTCAACATACACATAGTAAAATTAGAAAACAAGACAGCTTAAAATTATTTAGACAGTTCCTAAACTTTTGTTGTTGTTCAGAAGTGCGTATTATGAAAGACTACAGCCACTAAAAACCTTGTAAGACTAGTTTATCAAAACAAGCCACAGAACAGTCTTTCTAGTGGGTCACAGCATTAAACACTCTGGTAATGCATAAGACATAGGATCACTTTATAAAAGGGCACTTTGAATACTGAGAAAGAGTTTGGCGAAGGAGATAAGGAGATTGTCCCCAGGCACCTGAAAGAATAGGGTCCAAGGAAGCCAGTGAGTGGGAAAAGGGGAAGGAAGGACAGGAGAAGGGACAGCTTTCCTCACAACATGAGAAGACCACAGCTGAAGACAGATTCTGGAGAAAAAGGGAACGATAAATCATGTAAGTTACAATATTGCAGATCAGAAATTGTTTCATCATGACATGATGTATAAAAAAACTGCAAGCCATGAGATTAAGGCTGGTGATATTCCAAAGAGAGGGGATGCAAAGTTTTGTCTGCATGAACTCTGCATCCTAGGTAGCAGTGAGGTGACCAAGGGGACACACCAAGGAAAAGCGGCAGGGGAGAAGTCAGAGATGGGGGTAGCTTTGGAAATCATCCATGGGTTGGTGACAATTGAGGGAACATAAAATTTTTGTTCCAAAACTGGGCATTACAAGGTCATAATCGTCATCCACAGCTCTTCAAGGGCTTCAGGCTGGGCCTCTATTGAGAATATGCCCTTAGGAGAAGAATGTGAAGAGCCCTGAAAGCCAGGAACAAGAGAACCTGCTTAATCAAAAGCTGTCATCAGCCCAAAACCTGGAGGACAGAAAGCTGTCCCTTTGCACTAGTCAGAGATACTAATTATCATTGTGACAGCATCTCCACTGGAGCTCAAAAGAGAAAAGCAAAGGAGAAGGAAACAGAGAAATAGAAGAAAACCAAGGGTTAGCCAGCACAGAAAAATTAAAGAAATGGGGTTCTAATTAGATAAACATGATATGAGCAGAGTTTTCCATTTGTGTTTCCCCTGAGATGCAACCAGGAGGTTGAAGGGAAAGGTAAACGAGTCAGAAAGGAAAAAGGAAAAGTCTTGAGGAAAGGACCTTAGAGCAGAGGGAGGCACAATGCAGGAAGAAAAAGGAGTGAATTTAAGGTTTAACATCACAGACCAGAGAATGAAAATGAAGTGAAGAAATAAATGGTGGAAATAACAGGGAAGAAAGAGAAAATGGCACCAAGGTCACAGGAAAAGAGGAAATAAAGGAGAATTAATACTTGATTTGGCTGATATTTCAGTCTAGCTTCTTAAGGAATGAGCTTTGTGCAAACCCGCTGTCTGTAAGCAAGGTTGCTTCTTCCCATCAACAGCTTTTGAACAGATTGGTCAGCTTCAGTGAAACTCCAAATCTCAAATAAAGTTCTTTGAAACTGCATGCAGATGCATGTTCAGGTAAAAAAGAAATAAGTTTGTGTTTCCTAACTAGAAAAAAAAGCTTTAACATGAGTTCTTCCTTATTATTGCTCCCTAAATCATCAAAAAAAAAAAAAAAAAAAGAATCAGCATGAAACTTCAGCTCCATACTGAGCAGAAGTCTTCAGTGAAACACAGGCTCTCTAATAAACCTGGGTTAACCAACTGAAAAGCAGAGATCAGCAGGAGACAAGGCTTCCCCAGCGGCAATGCTCAATGCTTATTTAAACCTGCAAAGCAACTGGCTAAATTTTTGTATGAAGAAGGCTGGAGACAAGAAAAGCATGAAGAACCGGTAGCAGGAAACAAGGGTGAAGGTAGACTTAAGTACAGACAAGAGCCGGATGGTTAGAAATAAGAAGTCCAAGTGTTGGTGTCTCTGGTGTTGTGGTCATGTACTGCTGTCATCCACACTACTTGTATTGACCTGAAAGCTCACACAACTTTCAACGGCAAATGTAGTACATGATTGTCCAAAGGGATTAACTAAAGGGCCAACTGGTTGACTTAGTGGTCTCATCCAGTTTTTTGCTAGTTTCTGGTACTTGTTAAGGAAGTTGATTCAATCAGTGGAAGACATTCATAAAATCACAGCCCTATCTGTCGAAAAGCTAGTGTCAACTAACCCAAACGTTACCAGTCTCAAGCAGCCCAGTTACTGCTTTGGAATCTTGTTATTTCTCATAGACTGACAGGTTTGTACATAACTAATATTTTTTTTTTCCCTTTTAACAGCAGCTATTGCTAAGTGCAATCTTATATTGCACCATATATATCCAATCTTGCAAATTAGCAAATAAGTGAATATGATTTTTTGTTGTTGTTTTTGAATGACATTTTCCTGCCTAATGATGCAAATCCAGGACTATGATATTTTACGTCCCTGCAAAAGGACAGTACCATGAAAGAAATTGCAGGTTCAAAGGATAAAGTAAAAATGCCTAACCACGCAGCATCTGAAAAATGTTGGAATGTTTTGTACAAATTAACCAGCAAAACACCTTTTATTAATTTATTCTAGTAACTTTACATTAATGTAGGGTCCGTCATATTTTCATCATGCGTTAGGATCTTCTCTGTACTAAGCACTACGTAACTATTTTAATTTGATGGGTTAATATCATAGGTCTTTTGTTTAATCATTAAGAAAAGAACATTGTGTTATGGTATCATAATCAATAAAGTTAACTACAAGAGTATCTGTCCTATAACACCTTTTCTTTAGCATATTTCACACTACCTTCTTCCTTGCACACCTACCATTCACTGTATGTACACCTTTAATCATTGTCATATGCACATGGTGTAGCTGACATTGCTTCTCTGATGTATATCTAGTCTTTAGACATTCTCTCCCTCAGAACAGGATATTGTATTACCGCATCCTATGGACAGTCAATTCATGCTCTGACGATCATAGCACTGGAAAGAAGCTAGCAGATGTGCCAGCGCTAGAGTCTGCCAGATTAAATTTTTGTGAATACCAACCTGCTTATCCTCAAATTCCAAATTTGATTTGAGATTCGTTAGATAGTTAAGAGACTATGCCAAAAACTTCCAGATGATCAGATCCTTTTTGCAAATTCCACCCCCGGGATATAAGAGGTAGCAGCACACAGAAAAAGCCAGGCTGACAGCAGACAACAACCACGTATGTTCTCAGAATATACTTGATCTACACATGGATAGTGAAGAGTGTCAAAGCATTTTCACTTTGTTCTTTGGTTATCTCTACATCTGTGATCACATTCTCATGTTAGTCAATTCTTACAGAAGTCCCTGAAAGACACACTTCAGCAGAAATTATGATGGGAAATAATTCCAGACAGAATGGTCATTTACTTGGCTTAAATATGTACCTTCATCCACACAATAAAGGCATCTTTGTGGACAATCAAGTCACACCAAATTTCATTGCTGTGCCCCTTTTTAAAAGGAAATGCAGTCCTATAAAAAACAAGGGAGATGATGGCACTTACCTTACATCCCTCACAAGCGCTGACACCATAGTGATACCCAGATGACTTGTCTTGACAGACAAAACAGGGCTTGTAAACTCGAGGGGGAGGAAGCGGTGAAGGAGGGCTCGGAACAAGTTCCTCAGAACTGGTGCTCTGAGTTTCAACTGCTGCAAAAGAAAAAAGAAATACAGTTGAATGATTCATGAATGAATTTTAAATAACTGATTATTTACTGTATCATAACTGTATCACACTGCCCTATATCTATCTTTGTATAATAAATGTTCATTTGTCATGTAGCCTCAAGAGCTTCTTTTTAAGTACTCGATCATTTTCTATGATCCAGCTACAGAACACAGCAAAAAACTTCAGCTCACTTTGGACAGAGGGCTTGAATCTCCTACTAAGCTCCAAAAACAGACAACTTTGGCTTTATGTTCTAGTTTTAGCCTATTGAATTGCATGGGATCCATGTGTGTGCTGGGTATCAACCTTCAGTGACAAACTGCCTGTGGCATTTACCTGTCCAGTCGGTACCTAATTTTGTGAGAACTCTTGTCTTTTTCTTCAAAAGGTAACACTTCCAGTGTTCAGTTCTGCCACAGCAGGATGGTGGCATGCATCGGGATACGCATAAAGAGACAAAATTACCTAAAAAAGCCATCTTTGCCTTTAATCTGTAAAGCTTGTACAAGCCAGCAATACTTCCTTACCTACCTTAGGATTTGAAACATCAGGAAAACTGTCTGAGAAAAAGCTACTTACATATTATGACCCCATATCCCTTTATTGCCTTAATATTTCTAGATGGTCATTTGTTTTGAACCTGATGAAAAGCCAGTTATCCCTTTCAGGGAAGGGACGTGAAAGCTCTACGATGCAAGATAAGACATGCGAACTACATCTTTCCAAAACATCTGCATTAGTTTTCTGTGATATGCTGTCATCATTCCTCACATTTATTGTAGATGTGCAATACATTTTCATGTTTCACCTAGCCGTTCTGCTGCTTCTCCGATAAATCCCTCTAACTTTCAACAGATATACAGAAATGACAGGATCTGTGAACTCAGATCTATCCAGAAATATTAGGCACTATCAGCAGAGCTAAATCTCAAGAGTACTAACAGCAGGCTCTAAAGAATATTACTCAATGGAAAATCTTAGACAAGATTTACTGTACATGGTATTTTTCAGATTACGAAGATGATACATTTGTATTAAACTCATGATTCATTGTCAACTCATGTTCTGCAGAATTCACAGAGGCCATCACAGAGCACGATGCAACTTCTGATTACTTGTGAGAGAAGGGCGCCTTTCTGCCATTTTTACTTGGGTTAAGCTACCATCAGCTTCAAGGACAGACATTTCTTGAGAAGAAAATAAGGGCTAGAGTGAAGTGTCAAGGCTCTGATTCTAAGCAAAGAAGTATCTTTCCAATGGGAACAATTTATTTATATATCTAACAATAATGAGGCTGGGGGAAAAACAGAAAAGTAAAATAACACGCGGGTCCATAAATTGTGATGTTAAGACAACATCCAGAACTAAAATTTGTCAGCATTAAATACACTGAACCTTGGCAAACTAGAAGTCTACAGGTTCCTACTGCACCAAGCAAACTTTAATGAAGTTTTTTCTTAATGAAAACAGAGATAAGAATGATAATTTCTTTTCAACAGTAATTTTTGGTATTTAAGTGAGACTGAGAGTGCTCTGTTATTGATCTCTGCACAGTCATCCTGCTTGAATCAATAATCTATTAGTACTTTTAAATTAAAGTTAGATTCATCAAATGCCCTTGAGAGGCCTCAAATGTTCTGTGCCCTATTTCATGCTCACATATGAATTATGGTGGCTTCCAATCAGTCTGTGGAATGATAAAATTTTAGCTTTAAAACTCTAATACCAGCAGACAATGTGTTTCGTATTAGCTCATTCAACTCTCCCAGTCCATCTAAAAGGCAGTTTTTAGGCTCCCCATGGGAAAACAAGGTTGTGTCATTCAATAAAACAACTGGACTCCTGCAATCCTGTGATTTCAGTTTAGGGAAAGCAGTCTTTGAGGAATAATACTGATACACTTCTGCTTTTTTGATTATTTCATCCTAACCAAGCACTAGCATCCAACAGTAATGCTGAAACCACAAACCATATGTACAACAGAGGTCCGTCAGGCACCAGTCAAGCACCAGGAACTTGTGATACCCAAAGGAGACTAAGCAACCAGTTCAGTTCATAAATACACAATATAGTCAACAACCAAAGACCTGAAGATGCCACTACAGAAGTTTTTTTCATGGATGATTTGAAAAGCTTTTTGACAGGGAAAGAGCCAAAATAAACCAGAAGATCCTCCCTAAAACACGCATATATGCATATGCCACTAAAATAGTTTAACCTATTCAATATAATACTTACATCAGCTGAACAACTGTCCAGAGTTTGATTTTTTTTAAAGAAAACACAGTTTGGGAACATTCACTTTTCATCACAGGCAAGTTACACAGCTTTCTGGAGAAGGCTTGAACTCGGGTTACACACACTTGAGCTTTACTCCAGCTTTTGACTTACTATTTGTCCTTGAGTTTAGTCTTCTGAACTCTTTATTTGAAAATGTACATACTGTCACCATGAAAGCGCAGAAATTAGGTGCAGGCATGTGTAGTGATTCATGCTCAGCAGGTATAAAGTGTTGTGTATCACATCAGTGGTTAGCAGACACACCACAGCAGAACCTGCTTTCTTCTATGCGTGTCTGCACATGGAAGGTGGAAAAAAGAAAGGACGTCGGGGTGGACAATTCCAAAAGAAGTGTTTTTAAAGCAGTCTTAATAGTTCAGGAAGAATTCAAGATAAACAAAATAAAGCAACTTCTTTCCATGCCCTGCTGTCCTGTCCTGTGGGACGTGACACTTCAGGGTCCCTCCTCACCTGAGAAAACAGAGCCTCGGTGCGTCACCCAACACCTGAATGCTGCTTAAGCACACAGGGACTCTCAAACAATCGGTCACTTCACAATTCCTAAGATGTCTGAAATATTTCTAAAGGTTAGATAAAGCCGCAGATAAGATCTTTTAAAAGCACAACGTGCTTTGTGAGAGCTAATTTACTGCCAGCTAAACCACGTTGACAGATGGAGGAGGTATTTTACTTTGTGCCCAACTAGAAGCAGGCAGGCACTATGAAATGCTTTGCTTTTTGCTAGAAACTCAGGATTATTAAACTTGTATGTTAATGCACACTTTGGACAGTTGAGTCTTAAAAGAATAAGAAGTTGTAAAGCAAATGGCATTTCCTGGATAGCCTCAAGGGAATTTTGAATACTGAGCTCAGGGTCCCTGGAGGGAAGCAGCAATTTCAGCTAATTAGGGTGAATAGCAAAGTGTTGCATTTGGTCAAAACATTCTGTTAACCCTCATTTTTGTTGGCACCAACTAGAGTCTGGATTTTTTGCTTCTTTCTTTTTTTTTTCTTTTTTTTTGTGAATTCACTGCAGGAGTGCAAGGCACACAGCTCACATACATTAGGCAGAAAGTCAAAGGAAACGCCAAAGTTCAACTAAAGTACAAGTAATTAGAACCAGATTCTCTGCTGCTTGTATGTGTGCATTTGATTGTAGAAGTTATTTATAAGCCTCCAAACATTTGAAAAAATAACTATATACTGTAGATCATTTAATTTTTATGTCTCGTCTGGAAAAAAAAGTCTGCTTTTAATCATCTTCCAGGAAAGAGCCAGGAACTGAGAAAGTGGGTCTCAATTGTTTCAATACAAATTTCTCTCTTTCATGTGCCACATAAAACTATACTATAAAATTAAATCCAAAATATCATTGACTCAGCCCCCCCCCCAATTTTTTTTTAATAAAAAACTTCTTTGAATTTGTCACGCTTAAATAGTTTGCATTGTTACGAGGGTTGGGTTTTTTGGTTTTTTTTTTTTTTTTTTCTTTAACTGNAAAAGAGTGAGAGAGAAAGAAAACATTACGGTGGAGACTTGCCAGCCTTGACTTAGTAACCTGGCCATGACCCTCCAGCGAGTGTGTGTTTGACCCGGTCACACATGACTCTGGCTGCGTACTGTTGCTGGGTTATAAGTCCCAGATATTTTTACCATATATACAACAGGTGGGGATCGCAGACAACAGAAAGAGGAAAACAAAGTCTTCCCTTGTGTGGAGACTCCCGTTTTCTCCTTGGCAAAGAAAACAACACAAAGGAAAGAAGGCGGGCTACTATTCCGCGTATCGGCACTGGCTGTGCTGGATGGCGGTTTTACCCGGGGGTCGTGGAGGTGGAGCGGGCTGAGGGCAGGGGGACCCAGGAAAAGGCTCAGGGGAAGGCATGTGCAAACGTTAATCAGTGCAAAACAAACTACCAAACTGTATCAGAACCACAATCAAAATTCATTCCTCACAGGGCTGGGTATGCATGGAAGTCCTGGAGGGAATGATTTTTATGAGGACTGAACACAACAGACCTGGACTGAAACATACGCTGCCGCAGTAACTCCAGACTGAGACATTACTATCTGGATTTTCAGAAGGACTGAAGAAAGCACGTTCTTCACATTTGAGGGTTTCTTTTTTACTATTTGTTTGTTACTTGCTATACACATCTGCCTTAAAGCCATGATGTTAAATGTAAAATATTCTAATTCTTAATTACAATTTTTCCAGCACGAATTCTGACTTGATTAAAATGAATCTCTACAAGACTGTCTAGGCCTTAAAAAAAAGAAAGCATTACTAGGGCTGAAAGACAGAAAAAAACCTCTAAGTCTTCAGGTTTGCTTTTAGTCTGAAAAGGGGCATTTCACTTTCAACAGGGATATCAGAAGATAAAACTTCATGAGCTGGTTTCTGCTGGAGGGTGCCCAGTCCAAAAGAGTATCCTGTGGGTTTTCACTATGTGCTCCTCAAGATTCTTACAGTATGGCAACAACAAAACTAGTAAGAATCAGAGGTTATGAAACTCAGAAGCTCAATCTGCAAAGTCTTACTAATGGACAAATCGCACCCAAGGTCACTAAAAAGGTGCCTCAGGCCAGGTCATTTTGAGAGCCATGCCCAGGGCACAGGCTGCTGCTGCCAATAGCTATCTCAGACAAGGTGCGAGCCCCGATAGGCACAGCTGAATTGGCATTGAGTCTCTAAAGCCAAAGTGCTTTTGCTGTTACAAGTCTTGTCAGTGAAAGAGCGATAGGGACAGCTGGCTTCTGTCCCGTCACATCTGGGAGAAGAGGGGTCCTGCTGAACTCTGCCCTCCGCCTTGCGGGTAAAAGAAGCAGTTAAGCTAACTCTCTGCTCCGATATACTTACCCTAATGAAGTTCCAAGTACAAATTTGGCTGTTGCTGCACTGCAGGCAGACATGCCATCAGTACAGTATTTTCCTCCCCCACCCTTGTGCATCTCATGTACTTAGACAGTACACTATTTTGGGCAGGGTCTCAAAATATGGTGTTCGGTAACCAGCGCTGCAGGACCTTCAAGTGTTACTCCAATGCAAATAACAGTAATGATCGTGATCCTGCCAAGTCAAAAGGTGTTTGAAATAGTGAACCTTGAAAGGCCTCCATAACCTTGAGGGGAGCCATTACTTGCAAAGGAGGTCCTCAGAGAATTTTCATTCTAGCTATTTTAGGATTTCAGTGTTAAAATGCAAACTAACTTCAAAGGATGAGGGGAAAAAAAAAAAAAGAAAAAAAAGTCTTCTTCATATTCAACAAATGCCTTTGCTGTTTGTATACCTAGCTGTATTTGCCAACTGGAATGGTAGCAAAGAAGTGTTTACATTCGTCTGCTGCACCTCCCCCAGTTTAGACCTGGGAATATGATGCAGCTCGCTCTCTCCTTCATGCATTTCATCAACAAAATTGCCAAGTTTCAATTGCAAATCCGTAATGTTAACCAGCAGAGTCATGTAACCTAAGTCAGTAGAGTCAGTGGATACTGATCTTGGCAATACGACAGAAGTATAGCCCTTTGAAGCCTTTATTCATATCAAATTATTAGGGCCAGGAAATAAAGTTCAGCATCCTACTACCAGCATAGCAGAGCTATCCAGATTTGTTTGCAATAAATCAGAAGACAACAGCATCTAACTTTTGGTCTCCTAGTAAAATTTCTGTTCCTTAGCCGCTAACTTCATTTGTAGCACAGAGTTTATTATTCCCACAAATATCCTCTATTGGTTGCCCAGTGAAGGGTGGGGATTTTTTTGTAACATACTTTCCCATTATGCCACAATCTGACCTCTGAATTAATCAATTTGTTAAGCATGTAATTTCAGTTACCTGACTTTACAGTGCTGTTTGTTAAGGCACTCCAGGGGCCCTGCCTGCCAGCGTATCTTCCCAGGTGACATTCCCCACAGATCACAGACACCCGCAGTGACTCTCCCCGGGCCCTGCTGTCCCACCACGCAGCACAACCAGCAGCGCTTCTGGTCTTGCCATACTGAGCAGCATGAAAGATCCCTCTCTCTTCTACCTATCTGATCTACAAAGCATGGACCTTTCCACACCAGTAAGGGAATAACCCATGAGCATTTGTATTTTTACCTCTGTAACGTCAAAGTGACAGAAGGGAAGAACTATTTTTATTGCTTTACAGATGAGAACCAGAAGCACTGACAGCTTAAGAGCTCGGCTTGCTTGGACCTTAAATTCCAGTACTCAACCAGGACTTTCAACAGCAACAGAGAACCTCACTAGAGCTCTAGCAGCATTGTCAAAACACCCATTTACACATGGATAACTGGGTTCCCTGCTCTGTCACATAAGTCTGTGCTCAAGCTGTCTAACGTGGGGGCTCTGAAGCACCCCCAAGTCTGCATGTGTCCCCCACTCACCTGCCAGCTGCACGGTAGGCTGGGGTTGGGTGCCTTCTGCCCCCAGAAGACACCACTGCTGCTGCAGGGAACTAAGAAGAGATGATGAGAGACCTGTCCTTCATTTTCTGATCTCCTCGGCCAGCTAAGAATCAGCTTTCTATGAGACTAGTCCACCATGTATCCAATTACACAGGAATGTCCGGGCAGACAACAGACCTGCCCGGAGAGGAGACCTGAATCTTCTCCTGAAGGCAACTCAGCAACAAGTGGGTGCTGTGTCCCACACTGGCATAAATAACACCAGAAACAGCCACGAAAACCTCTACTCTTGTCTGCACTGTCCAAGCCAACATCAGTCTCACACACAGCCAAGACATAAGCCTGAATCTACCGGGCTAGTCTTATGTATGGACCACTTACGATCTGGAAATCACCAATATGCCCCAACCGCATGTTTCTGAATGAAAACACCCTGAAACTTTTTCCTGGAGCTTCAGGTCTTCTGGAAGGGAATTGTCATTGCAACCACCTCTGGTGCTTCTTCCAGTAAAGCATGGACCTCTGGGAACTACATACTCTACACACATCTTAACTACGGCCAGCAGGAAAGGAAGAGTGAGGAGGCACATTCCTATTCTGTAGGTTGGCTCAGGAGGATATTTTCCAACAGGAGTAAGGTTTACCCTGGTTTGTAACACCTGGTTCTCAAGCAGAACCCAGGGTCAGGATGCATAACTAACACAAGAGATTTGTGTCCACATCACCCTTTCAGAGAAAATTATATTGTTCTTCAGGCAGGTTGGTTGCAGGTCTGTTGTTTTTGTTTGTTTGTTTGTTTACAGTTATATCAGCAGTTCTACATTTGGGTTGCTGTGTCCACCTAGCCAGAAAAACACATTTACAGCTGAGCAAACGTAGAAGGCAGAAAGCTTGTCAGGATTAATTATATCAGGGACAGGAACTGCGTCTGGTTATACCTGAGTTACTCTCAGGACAGCGAGACTTAATGACGCGCTAGTAACTGAGAACAGGAGCGTCTTTCGCTAAATAAATGGCCAGGCAGACACCGTGAGGGAGCCAGGGTGAAAGTAAGTGTACAGACAGGATAGCCGGAGGGTTTGGCAGGCTCGGCAGAGTTTACAGGGCAGCAGCTCATCACTTTGTATTAAGAGCCTACCTTCAAAATGAAAAAGAAAACATGTTAAATGAAAAAACTAAATCGTACAGAAAACTGAAGAAAAACATCCGAAAGATGCTAGCTCTGTAGATTTTTCAGGTCGGTGATTTTTCTGCCTGGCCACTACCATGCAAAATTGCATCAGTCTCAAGTGAAAATTCCGCATTATTGCAAAACTGAAAAATAGAATGTTCTTTAAAAAAAAGTATATAATTGTGCTATCATCTGCATGGAGTTAGATTTTTATTTGAAATTCAACTTTTCTTATAATTCATGCCCTGTTTGCTTTACCAGTGAATGCCCAAAGTCAGATCCTCATCTGGAGTAAAGTGGTCTAGGCAAAGAAGGAGCACAAATGTAGAGAGGATGAGAACTCTGACCTCTTTGTTTATGAAAATTGAGCCTATTTCTGTGGTGTCACAAATTCAGCATGTTTTCCCTGCAGGATCAAAAATAAGAAAAAAGGCACACTGTGAGGGACAAACCACTTAAGAATAAAAGAGGTCTGATTCTTTTTTCAATCTGATTTGCAGTGATGTCACCCCACTGATTTCAAGAAAGACTCTTGATTTGTAAACATAAATGGGAGAAAACTCAGATCCAGTATCTGCAATACTAAGTAAAAACTGCAAGGGAAATGAAATAGTTACTATAATATCTACACACATACAGATATTTTACTCAGTCATAAAGTCACCATTTACAGTTACTAAATGTTTTATAGTGTTTTGAGGACTTTTCTTTTATTTTCAAATCCTTTCAAGCATCCAAACAGAATAATCCAGGGTATTATACTAAAGGAATTATTGTATTCTTCAAAACTTGCCTCCTATCCAATTCGGTATTAGGTTTTGGTATTACTGTGCCTGCCAAAAATTTTTTCTTATATTCTGTATATTCAACATGTTCTTATGACACCACCCATCATGACTTTTTGCCACGGCTTGAACCCAATAAGAAAGTGAGTGCTTTAATATTTTTAATCATGTAATACTATTACACAGTTATTCAGTTCCACATTGACAAAATAAAACTGTTGTGCTCTATTTGGAAATGCAGTAAAACGACTTGCTCTGTAATATTTTACATAACATTTTATTTCTCAAACTTTAGGACCATTAATTCAAAGCATTTTGATCCTTAGGTGTTTTTAAATCTTAAAATTAATGCACTGACTCAACAGGAGCTGATTCAGTGATCAAAACTACTTAAAGTAAGTATAGTAGCACTTAAAATGCTTATCATCCCAATTAATTTGTATTACAGCCACACTGCTGGATATCTCTAATTGATTTATATACCTTCCTTTCTATACCCATTTACAAGGGCAATTATGAACTCCATCACATATGTTTAAATGGCTCACATTAGAATAATATCTAGAAACTAGACTGCTGAGCTTAAGATCTTTAAGAACAGGTAAATTCTTCATTAATGGGTATGCTATCAATCCACTACAAATGGCCTACAACCTTTAAGGCAGTACACGGTACTAATATTTCACTTTTCATGGGCAGTTTGGCGTTGATTCCAATGATGAGCACCACCGCTATTTTTAATTGTTTTTAAAATTGCATATTATAGGCAGCAATAAACACTTACAAATTAGTATTATACCATCCACAGCTTTCTGCAAAGCATGGTTTCTATAAACAAGTTAAAACGCATACATCTGTAAATAATAAGTATAAGTATGCTGAATTTAATGAATAAGAGCACTAAAAGAAATTGAACAGTAGGGGTTCAGCAATTAGAGTAACTGCCCATTTTATTAAAAATGTATTGTTTCCAGCTTTCACTTTAGAAAGCTTTTATTGCTCCGCTAATTCTAAGTTTTGATTTCCTTAGAAAAGGAGGTCTAACTCCTTATTTTCTCTGTCAGCCCCCCATCACACAGCCACTCGCCTATTTTACAAGGCAACAGGCAACTGTGAAACTCATATCTCATTCCTCAGAATCTCACTATCTCTCTTTCGGGGCCCTCGCTGCAGACTTTGTTTTTTGGCATTATGCCACCCTGGAGGTATGATTCTTTATTGAGTAAGGCTTCATCCCACAACGGAGCTGGGATGAAACCTGCTGAACCAGCAACTCCCCTCCCACCCCCCTGGCCCCTTTTCCAGAGGTTACCAACCCTCTGGCGGAGCAGCACGTGTCCAGCTTCCCAGCCACGCTGTTGCAAAACAGGGCTATTTGCCGAAGCTGGCAAGGCTCGGGGCCGTGAAATGGAACCGTGAGTTTCCTCCTGCTGCACAGCAGCAGCCTCCCGCAGGGGACAGGGCAGTGCGTAGAGCGAGACAGGCAAAGGTACCTTCTTCAGCCAAGCAGATAAGCCAGCAGACATCTCCCATGCCCCTTATGTCATTGCAGTGAACCTCTGAGGTACCTCTGCTTGTACCCAGACGTTTGCCATCCACGTACTTTACTTCCCTAGTAAGAGTTAAGACTAATTTTTACACTAGCTGTAATTGCACCCATATTGCTTCACTGCTGCAACCATGGGGGTATAATTAAAATGATATATTATTGCCATTTAGATGTGACAAAATAACAGGGAAAAGGGGCTTTCGTCACTTGGGCTTCTTGGCAACTAGAAGGGCAGTCAGGCCAAAACTTAACCTTTCTGGCATCCTCTAGCACACTCACGTTTGCAACGTCTGAGACCAAAACAGAGCCAAACTCTGTCCTCCTTCATCCCCCTCTGCATGCCAGAGCAGAGCAGTGCATTGCCAAGAGCAGCTAAGCTCAACATTTCTGATGAAAACGTAAGAAAGTCAAGTTTATGGAATACTTAAGAACTGAGCATCACCAGTAACTTTTGAGGGGGCAGATAAAATATACAGTTTATCAGGATGCAACGCTTGCTTGAGTGGGATTTCAATATTTCTGAAAAAAAAGTACCTGCCAGACAAAAGGTGAGAGCACAGTGGGGAAGGTACAATGAAAAACTAAGACACTACCAGATTTCTTCTCTTTATAACATGAGTCTTTGTCATTGAACTTAAGTAATATTTTACATCTATTTTTCAGTATTTTTATAGATGCAATTTACTTTCCAGTGGTGCGTTTAACCTGGCAACCATCCCTCTGCCCTTTTCACAGTAAGTGCAGCAGAAGCGGAAAGCTGGGAAGGAGCTTGGTGTCCTAGAGCGAAGCGGTAGCGACACTGCGCCTGTGGCTCAGAGCGCACCTCTGCTTTCTGCAGAGAAGACCAAAGATCAATAAAATAAGACATTCGTAACAGACTGGAGACAAGGTAAGTACTGCTACTGAGAGCACGTTTTCCAATACTCTGTTCTCCTATTCACTACCTGCAGTGGGTTTTCCTATTAAACCCTTGGAGTGAGGAACACTCATATTTTTACCTGCTTTCTTATTCAATATCTACCTTCAACAGTGATGTAGGGTTTTCTTGCCCAGCTACGCTGCTCACAATGGACTGTGATATCCCAGCCACAGGGAAAATGTCAACTGTACGTTACGTGGAATAGGAAAAAAGAAAAAGAAATACTTTCTTTCCAAAAAGCTGGACAAGCAACATTCAGTCCTGACACCTGATGTCCCAAGAAGCATAACGTAAAGCTTACGAGGCTTACGCCTTGAAAAAGGGAAGTTACTTTTTTGAATCAAGATTCAGCTCCAGAAGATGTCTGGCTACTGTGCTTGAATAATTTTAAAATGTTTATACTAGGATTATCCGATATTACACATGTGCGTCTGTTTCACAAAACATACTTTTTTTTTTTAGGGGAAAAAACCTTTTCCTGCCATGTTTGAGAGATTTGGGCCACCATTTTCTGCAGAAATTAAGCTCATTTTACAAGTGCTTTCCCAGTTGTCATGGTTCAAAAGTTGTGTTATTAAATGTAAATTCGTTCAGTGCCATCTTCCCAAATTTGCTGGAGGACAGCTTTAGTGCCTCAGCTGATACTGAAAGGATTCTGAAGTCACAGCAAAGTATAACTGACAACACGCCAAAAGTTATTAAAAAAATTGTGGCTAGTAGTGAAACTGCCTATGAGACTATCCATTTCACTTTAAGGCCCAGAAAACTTTCAACCTGTGGTGCTAGTCCTTCATGGAGGGACTGTGACAAGGCAGAGCAGCCATTTTAAGGAATGAGTAAAAAAATAATGGCTTGGGGTTGATACTTAGGGTTTTAATTTCTTGGTATTTGCACAAGTCTGACAACTGTACAGCAGCATATAATTGCCTCAAACAACAATATGCCTAGGTAAGCTTTCCACAGAGTAAGCTCAGTATGCTTTACTTCCCCCTGTAAAGTCTGATCCTGTATTTAGTTTCTCATTACATGGACCTCTTGGAAATTTGGGGAAACCTTATTAGTTCTTTTTTCCACACATTCAACCACCACACATGACACGTTTGTCATCCAACGAGATTGCTACAAAATTAATAATTAAAAAAAAAAAAGAGTAACCTATGAACCCAAGAGATGCCCTCTGAGAAAAGCCCTCTGACCAGTTTAGCCTGGGATCAACCCCCATGGGCATTCCCAGTACACGGGCAACCCCAGTGGGACAGGGGCGCATTTTGGAAGGCTCTCACACCACCCAGGCCCAGGGGAGACCTCGCTGTTTCACGGCACCCCTGGCATTTGCAAACCAGTTTGCCTGATCACTGCCTTCCATTGTTTCCTGAGATAAGCAGGGCCCCAGTGAACAATTAAAGCTTTCAATAAATAATCTGTAAGCACATTCATTTGATTTACTGTTATTTGATACAGCAGTTAGTTTCAATGGGGCAGTTACTATTGATCACATAAAGTGCTACAGACAAACATGAAACACTTCCAGAACTCCATGGATTATTACTCTTTATCTGCCACTCATCTGGGTTACTTGTAATGGTTGCGAAATTTAAAATCAATAACAACAATTAGCGTTCTCTGTACTCTCAGGAATGAATCATGTGAAATATGTTTTGTTACAAAAATGAAAGGCTGGAGAGCTTGCAACCATGAAAGACTTTTACAAGTAGCAAAACTCCAAGATAATTTCTCCTGGTATTATAAAGTGTCCAATACAGGGGGTAAAGAACAGAAAAACATATCAGTGTTTTAAATCCACCTACAAGCATACACACAATTATAAAAGGGTGTTGGTAAGATTTTCCAAGTACATTGAAGAGGTTTGGGAATACAACTTTCAGCTAATCTTGAGAGAAACAGGCACCAGATTTTTCCTTAGAGAATTCCACTACAACCCCTACAATTTTATACTCACTCCTTGACCTCTACAGGAGTTTTGGGTTGTTAATAATGGCAGGACTTGCTCCTATGTAGGGAATTAAGACACAGGAAAAGGTCTGACTCCTCTTCCCACTAGCTTTTACTGGAGAGCTATCACCAAAAAAAAAAAAAAAAAAAAAAAAAAAAAGTATCTAAATGTAAGAAATGAAAGCAAAACTAAGTTAATCGAGCTGGAAACTGATTGTAAGGGATATATGCTGAAAAACACCTTTTCTCTTTAGCTTCACATTCATATAGATTAGTTGTGAATCTAATGAAATGCATGGAAATAACAGTACTTTGAGATCTCTGCTAGAGTAATAATTCTAGATAATTAAAATGCAAAGCAATAAGAGAAATGTTTTATCATTAAACTGTAACCAGAGCTCTGTGTGAAATCATCCATTCAGAAGACTTGGTTTTCATCAATTATTTGTTATTTATCTGATGTAAATATAAGAAGGTCTAATTAAAATGTATTACTCCTTATGCAGCTTCTTGTCATTAAGACCAATGAAAGCATTCTGAAGACCATAATGAAATAATTATGTTTGCCTTTAAGAATCCTCTTCAACAACACATGGCAGTACTACACTAAATTAAAACATCAGGAACTAAATTTCTCTTGCATCTATTTCCATTTTCACTAATTATACCCCCAAGCTTTCCAATAGACCAGGCCTTAAAATTCTTTTGAAGCTGAAACAGCCTAAGGAACCGCAGCCTTTTCATAGTAATGGACTTTGATGAAGAAACAAAGGTAAAGCAGCCCTGGAAGCATTAATATTTCAAATAGAGTTATCATGTGAAAATATGTGTTTATTTGAAAAAGGGGGAAAAGACTCTTGGTAACAAGCCAAATACGTGTTCCAGGGAAACTGATAGTCTGATTTAATCTCATTTAATTGCGTCATTCCTTCCTCACCTCTTTTCGTCAAGAGTATTTTCTTGTTCTGCGCAGAAATTAAGGTTAGCAAAAGCATAACAAACACGGTATTACTGGGCAGTGTCAGTGTGTCGGGCTGTAACTAAACTCTGCTTTCACATTTAGGTAGAGGTGAAAACTGCCCCCGTGAACAATTGCAGCGTTCATGCTGGACTCCATTTCAGGGAGAGGGGAACAGCATATTTTCCCAAACCGCCTCCAGACATGCGGTGCTTCCTAACGCATAGGTCGTGCTTCAACCGGGAAATCTTGCAGGACCTCTCCAAAACACAGAGAAAGGAAAGGATTTGGATAAGGAAAAAAAAAAAACCCAAAACCAAAACAAAACACCAAACCACAGAAGGATGTGAGTCAGCTCTGACTTCTTGCAGGCAGCCCAAGGCTTCGTTTCAAAACTTTGGAGAGATAATGGATCCTTCTTGGTGTGGTCTCGGAGAAGTGAATGTGGCAATACACGCAAAGTGTAGAAAGATGAGCAGTTCACATACCTAACCTGCACAGCATGTGACGATACGCACAACTAGAAAAACACAGCCGGAATGTGCTCTCCAAACAGAGAGAGGAAGGCTGAGCTTCATCGGGAGACGAGGACTTGGGAAAAGTATATTCTTCTGTTAGATCCCCTCATCAAAGACACTTTGCACAATTATATGAAAGACGTAGACGATTTGCCATTTATTCTGCATTTCACATCTTGGCGTTCCAAGTGTGGGGTGAAACCAGACAGGCTTTTAAGAAAGACAGGTCTCTCTCTGAGACCTTCCAGCCAGCCACTAAGGACATACACCCTGATCAAGTAACTAGTAATTTGTTTTCCTCAAACGAATAAAAGGAACAAACCCAAACAACAAAGCAATGCAGAGGAATACTCTGAAAAATGGGNCGCATTAGTGCAATCTGCTAGGAAGGGAAGGTTTGCAGAGAAGACAGGATCTTTAATTAGAACAACTCAGAGAGTTGTGCGACAAAATCCAGAGCGCCGAGCTTTGGGGCACAGAGGCACTTGCCAGTGCCTGAACCAGGGTCCTGCAGAAAGCACCCACCCGCCTGCTCGGTGGCCGCAGCCCCTCCGAGGGTACGGTTTGGGCAGGTATCGCCAGGTGGCACTGTGACACAGTTTTCAAAGTCCTTTTTCTTCGTGTGCGAGCGAATGTTCAGTCTTGGAAAGACAGGACCCGCTGGTCTTCATTGTGAGGTTTTGGGTAGAAGACGAGGAATTAAAGAGGCATGGGGGAGATGGAGAGAGGTGAGCAGCAGAGGAGCCTCCTCCCAGCCCCAGTCTCTGCCCATGGCTGTTCCCTGAGCAGGTAGTGCAGGGGGAAGGAGGCTCTGAGACCCCCTCCAAGACCCACAGTATGGCTGTGCTGTGGCTAAACATCTCTATCGGTATTGGTGAACAAGGGAAATACTTAAATAAACCTGGATGCTGTTTCATCCACTTATCACTCAGGAATTTGAGAATTGTCTTGGTATTGGTCACCAACCGGCAGAGGAGTGATTCTGGTACAAGAGTGGAAGGTGACAAGGAAGTCTCATAGGAAAAGAGACACAGATCTCTATATGATGTGCTGCTGCGCCACACAGAGAGTGGTGCTCTCTGCCAGCTTGGCAGAGAAGACCACTGCAATGGCCATTTCAGGAATTCACACGAGCTGCATTCAGATGAAAAATCACAGGATTCAAAAGACTCTTTTTGTGTTATTCGACTGTTTTTTTGTGGGTTCTTACTACTGAAAGATTATTCCTTTCACTGTTTATATCTTATAGGCACAAATGGCTTTCCAGGACTGAAGCAAGCACTCACTGAAAGAAATCTGAGCTAGGTCAAACTATGGCAGTTGTCTCTAGTTGGTGTAACACTTGGCAACTTCTTTAATTGCTCCACACCCCTACTAATCATCTTTAAAAGGCAAATGATCCTTTTTTCTTTCTAAGAAGAACAGAAATGCTGGATGTTCGTTGTGAGTGCTGAACATCCAGCACAATGACATGAGCTTTTACTGGTATTTCATACAAGTACTGGTACATAAATACACTCAAGGCTCACTCATACGACCATTCTGTGTCTGAAACTCATTAAAATCAACAGTGGAGGGTTGAGTGCATCCAAGTGCTTCACTAGATAAGGCTCTAAAAGGCAAAAATCTACTTAATTTGTCATTTTATTGTTCAAAGATCTTTGCTAAAAATACATTGCGATCCTAGAGAAAAATATTATGGTTCAATGGAAAGAGACCCGGCACAGCATTAAAAGAAACTAAGCAGTGCTAAAAAAACTGTTGTGAGACTCTTCCCTGCTCTTTTTCTTAGGGAATGCACTTAGAGGGTAAAACGTGAGTCACTGAAAGTGCATAAAACGGAAATCTCTCCAAACTATGGATGGACTTTAACATCATGTCCTTAATGGTGAAGATCCAGACCACTCTGAGAATATATAAATACTCATTCAAGCTTTAACCTATTAAACCTATACAAGCGTCACTTGCATGTGTATATTTAACTTGCATAGTTTTATAATATTCAGTTTATATGTGGTATAAGCAGGGAAAAGAAAAATCACCTTGTTCAAGGAGAACAGAAGGTATATTATATACTCTGTGTCTAGGATTCTTTACACAGACTTGCTGGATTATATTTCCGTCTCTCTTAACAAAAGTATTTGAAGAAGCTGTAAGGCTCAAACAGAACACGAAAAGAAAGTGGGGTCAGTTATATAAGGAATGACATTAGTTTGTTAAAAGTTTTTTTCCTACACACTCCCAAATAAAGGGACAAAGAAGTGAACATTGTGGGAATGTGTTTCTAAACCACATGATATCCTTATCAGATTGTCATGTACAAGGGAGGTTCTCACACAGGGACCCCATGCTGGTGAGCGGCCGTGAGCTGCCTCATCACATGATGCAAGTTCTCCGCTTCTATTCAGATTACGAAAATGAGCCGAAGGAAGCTAGATTTTCCCTCCCTCCCCCCAAAAATAAGCAAAATACACAGTGACCACAGTCATATTAATTCGCTGTCACTGGGAAAACAATCCAGAGCAGCTGTTAATGATGAGTGAGTATATGAAGAAGACCTTATAGCTATTAAAATCTATACCACAAGCTTGAAACTGCCTGATGAGCTGACTTTAATGCAAGAAACCAAACAGAGAACTGGAGAAATCTGAGTCAGACAAAATACAGAGAAAAAACTTTGGTTTGTGGTTTAAGCATGGAATTCTGCAAACTTGACTTGTAAACTTATTGAAAGAGAGCAATATGCTCTTATAAACAAGTCCTACTTTGTTTTATAAGTGTCTCTATTTCCACTGTTAATGTTGTGAACTGTTGTTGAATTACTTTTTCATATAGTTTAGGAGAAGTGGGAAAGTCCTTCACAATTTTTTAATATTACATGAACGTTCTAAGTAGCATTTGGCCATTGAAATATGTGGCCTGCTTTTAAAAGTGCTGAGGGAGCTCGTAGATGCTCAGCATATTTGGAAATGAACCCATGAAATGCGGATTTAGGATGCTAACTTTAGGCTACTGTTTCTGACATTCTTAACTTTTGAAACACACTTGCTCATACAATGATGGATTAATCCCAGACCTTAGATTACTTTTTAAAAGACAGTTTAAAATACACATTTTTGGATAAAAGCTGTTTACTGATTACAATTAGGAGGAAAAGCTAAGATTATGGTGACCGAAAGACTGCACAGAAGAATCATTCCCACATGACAACGGTTTGTTTATTTAGTACCTAGAATATAGTTCTCATAAAAAGGCAGCAGCAGACGAAAGATATTGCTCTTGTTCTGCATACTAGAAAAATGCAGCTTTGCTACCCTCCTGCCTATAGTCTTTTTTTTTTTTTTTCAGTACAGATAAAATGATTGTTCTGTTATTGTAGAATTGTTTTCAGCATTTTGTGGCTTGTATTTTCGTGGTTTCATTTGGTTTGAAAGGGCTTGGATTTCAGCAAGAAGTGGCACGGGTCACACTGCATGGGGACAGACTTCATGCACGTGAGCAAAGGTCAAAATCAATCATAGCTTTGTATTTCCAGACCTATTACTTTTGGCAGTTTACCCTGCCAGAAGGGGCTAAAATATTTGCTTCCCAAAAGGGGTAAACATCAACAGGGGGCAGAAACATAATCAGCTTCTCAACCACACAGCAATGAGAAATGAGGGAAAAGGATCTGCTCCTCACCATAGCCGTTAAGCCATCTAAACGTTAGATGCAACATTTTCAGCAAAAAGTTGAAAGATTTCACAGCACAGTGACTTGAAAAGGACAATAGGCCTATTTAGGCAATTATATTATGCAGGCTTTGTTGTAAGGCAGCTCTGCTCAGTCCCAGAAAGTCTGGATAATCAAAAGTGTCCAAGTACAGGAAGGGGAAAAGTACAACCCCACCCTCCCGCACAGCCGCTGCCAGGACCTCTGGATTTGAAGGGTAAAGTCTATTTACCGAAGCTCCTTGGCCATTTCATACATCAACTGATATCCTTCCTCATGGGGCTGCGCGCTACAGCCCAGCGAAGCTCTGAAAAGCCCTCCGAAACCACAACGAATTTGGCCCCATCCGCCTGCCCCTGTGAATTCGCTGCTGGGAGGCTGCTGCCAGCCCCCCAAGGCAGAAAGCACAAGGGGGGACGGGGCTTCNGGGGGGACGGGGCTTCTCCCCCCCCCGCCCGCATACCAGCCCCGGTCCCCACGGCCAAAGAGCTCTGGCAACTCATCGCAGCTGTGCTCTGCGTTTGAGGGCTCAACAGGACGGGGCACGGCGCGGCCGATGGCGGCAGCCAGCAGCCCTCCTCAGCACAATGTCCCTTTCACAACCCCACTCCCAAATCTAAATGCTGGCTGTGTAACACAGCCCCACTTCATCGGCTGCGTAAAGGGCGGTGTGTAAATGAGACCTGAGCAAAAACAGTCGCTCGGGGTGTTTAGGGGAGGGAGGTGGAAGCACAATCCGCCGAGCGGGGCACCTCGCTCCCCCTGCGAAGCTCGGCCGGGCTGCCGTGCAGGCCTGACGCCCACACGGTGAACGCAGAGGGCTCAGCAGTAAGTGGGGATTTAACTGGATGTGAGGATGGCTAACTTGGCTGCCTGAAACATTATCTCCCCTCTTTCAACTCCTTAACTTTGCAGTAACCCTCTTCCAGGCAGCGCCGCGCCAGCCCGGCTTTGTTCTGACAAGTCTCAGCCCGGCTGCACAGACCCATTAGGCGAGCGGGGGGTCACCCCCAGCCTTTTCCTCCCAGCTTATCCCACCCCAACTGCACCAGCGAACGCCTCTCATCGGTTGCGTCTGCGGGAGTTTTTGACAGTGCTGTGTGTCCATTAAGAGTTTTCCCTCCGCCAGCAGCATAATCAGGCTCGGAGTCTACAGAGGGAATGTTGTTCTTGTTTTAATTAATTTGAAATAAAAATATTCCCGTGCCATTTTTTCTTTTTTTTTTTTTTTTGGAATGAAAATGAAGGGGATCAGAAACAAACATAGTTCAGGGCATTAAGCTACAAGTATAAAAATTAAATAAAGACTACATCCCTAAGCAAATCACTCCTAGAGATGTAGCTGCAAAGTTTATAGATGAACTTTAAAGAAAATAACCTGGTTCAAACAGATCTTGCCTTCTGGGCACTAGCAAACACACCTGCAGCAATTTGATACTTGGGAATGTAGATTACAAGTCCTTCACTTCAAAATGTTTGTTTTTAAATTCAAAAAGATGAAAGAAAATAAAGTACTGAGCTTTTTTTCTGTTAAGCACAGATGTTCCCAGTATTTCCAGTGCTTGTAGGGAAGGAGAACCTGACCCAAACATTGCAAAGATCTGGAATTCAGAAGGAAAACGCATGCTTTCTGGAGTCCCATCTTCACGAACTTTCTGAAAGTTAATACCTGCTAGATCCTGTCCAGACAAATACTTCCCACCGAACTGAAAGAAGAACTGTATGCTACGAGAGCCTCAACATCCTGTTACATTCTGCTGCCATATCCGTAACTTTTGCCTTCATCAAATTTCTAATTTTTCTAAGCCTAACAAAATGCGGTAGGCGGTAGTCTTCTACTTGACATGATTAGCTGAAACACTACATACTGCCAAACAAACTTACTCGTGTTTTGGGCCTGCTCATTTGGGTTTTTGCCCGTTTAATTAATGAAGACTTTTTTAAATAGGCTTTTCCAAGGCCAAACAAAAATGGCCATTCTGTCTCAGGACCTGCCCAGTTCCCATTTCTGCAGTATTTAGTTAGCTCACGTTTCACCAAAAGTTGCTTATTTTCTCTCGCTAGTTGTTGTCACTGCACTATGGGGGAGGAGAACATTCTACCTTACTTAAAAAAGTAAAAATTACTCATTCTTGCAATCTTAACTCTTTTGTCCACTTAAGGACTATCTCTTCTAAATGTGATTATACTGACCTGATTTTTATCTTATGAGAAAAGGAGGTGAGAATGACTCATCATTAAAAGTGCGGTCAGTTTTGCTCTCATTTCTGAGTCGGTAATTTTCTTTGCAAATAAATACTTTCTTTTTAAAGCTATAATGATATAACTGATATTGCATAAAACACACACATTTAAGGACAAAATCAGGTATTCGTTTTGTGTGCTCGTAACACGTTTTGCAACATACAGTGGCTAACGTTTGGGTTCCAACCCATAGCAGGTTTTTCCTCCCACAGGGAGGAGGAAAAAAATACCACACAAGTTAAGGTCATGTTTGGGTTGCGCCTTACCCTCTATTTTTACTTTGCAGACCCTCATGGACTAGAAGCTTCATGATGCTGAAGGAGCGTGCTCGCTTAGTGAATTGTAACGGGATTAACATACTGAAGATGAGCTGAAGTTGCCGACCTACAGCGTATTGCCCTAAGCTCTGCAGCGGCCAGTTTTGCCAGCGTTTCAGTGGAAACCCTGATGCTGTCTGGGATTACTGCTAGCTTGTTCAGAGCCTGCACTATCCATGTATTATTCCCTCAACAACCATTTACCTTTTACTCTACAATCACGTCTCTATCAAAGCAATATTTCTAAGGCCTAAAGCAATGGCTGCGGGTGTACTGCTTTTATGGCGGAGCCAAAAATAAAACACACTAGACCCAAAAAGCTATCTACTACCTGTCTAATAATTTCAGAGTTTGGCTAAGATTACATTCCATTAAATCACAGAGGTCTTCATAAAAGTAGAGAATCGGGAAATGCTTGAGTTAAATATTGCTATCTTTGTATTTGTAAGCACTGGTAAGCAACCTTTAAGCCATTTAAAGCTTTGTGGACCACAAAAAATCTGTTTTTGTCATTATTTTCACGAGATGCAAGGATCAATCTTACATGTTGAGAGAATTTTAGTATTTTATAATCCATTTACATGTATCTGCCCCCATAAAGTGGTTACTCATTCTTTAAAATTAAAACCCAAACTTGCTCTGGAAATCAAACAGAATTCTTCATTTGGACACAAACTATACTGCTTTTCCACGTTTCTATACCATTAACTTTCACAGTTGAAACTACAGCCACCATATTACGATTCAGGTTTCTGCCTGATTTTAAATTCCCATGCAGTGAAGATTAATCCTGTTGCTTACAAAGTTACGAGACTGGATTCCTGAATGCATTTCCCTGTAATTTTTATTTACTCTTGTTAATATGATTTTCTTTGATTAGCTAAACTTTGCTGTTATCAACACTTGTTTCTTATCACAGGCCCTAGGCAAATGACATATTTACCACTCATTCCATTCTGATAAGGGTAATCCTATGTTTAACTTACTCAAGAACAAACACCATATATTTTGTTTTTAAGAATCCTGCTTCTAGGTATTAACAACAAACAAGAGAACAAGCAGGACATTTTTAAACCAGAAGTTATTTAAAGAATATTTTGCAAATGTAAGCTTTTCGATACGACAGCGTGTGCCTCCTGCTCCAGAAAACTTTAATTCCAAGTTTCCGCAATATCACCGCTGAAGTTATATCAATGTTTAAACCATGGAAAGGGGAAAACTCATATTCAGTAAAACATCTGGTTTGGTTTGGTTGTTTTTTTCTCCTAACTGAAGCTTTCCCATCGCTAGTAACATTATTTTGAAGTAAGAGCTTTGTTTTGTATCATGTTTGAAGCATTTTGAAAACAGCGAGGAGGAAATAAACATCCCATGCTGAACTTCACAGTCCAATTTTACTTGTGAAGACATCAAAACATTTACAATGTTGTAGGCTGGTAGTCACCAATTTTTACAATTCTGTTTTCATTACTCAACCCACACGTGTCATATGGTGACTGAAAAGTTTTGAGCAGAATGAAAGTATGCTATTTTACCAACATTATTTAGTCTAATTTTTCAACTTTCTCCTCCACCCCTTTGAGATAAACTGTATCGAAGGGAGAGCTATTCTAATTCCTAGATAACGTTTTAACATACCGTAAAACAAAAATTTCAAAGAGAATTATATGGTTAATGGTGTACTGAAGTGCCCGAGAGCGTGCTAAAAACATTTTGATAGATAGCCAAGCCATTTATCTAAATCACCGTCAGAGCAGTGAAGCATCCTGCAAGCTTTTATGCACAGTATAAGGTGATGCTTTCTGGCACTTCTTGTCATTTCTCAAACTTGAAACTGTGGTGTTAAAACGCTGCCATTGTTTACCATCCATGTATTTCAGCAACAAATCAAGACCCTAAAACTTAATAATACATGTTCTGAAGTGTCCTACCACTAACTCTCCCTCCGCCGTTACCAGTGCAACGCCGCCTGAATCTCAAGGTACAGAAATAATTGATGGTTTAACTCAAAGGGTGTTCACAGCAAGTAGTTTTCTAGCAAAACAGCAACTTCTTAGAGCAACAAAGTGAAGAAGAAAGGTGGCAGCAAGGTCAGTACAAAGAAATATTGCCTTTTCTAAGGAAACTTAAAACTACTGTCTAAATTTCAGAATGGCACCTATCCACTGCAATTCCACATCTTTGCAAGAACTGTACGGAGCAGCATTTTAATTGCTTGGCTGCTCTGCTAAAATGCACTTCTAGACAACATGCATCCCGATTATCAAGCGTGGTACAAAATTAGACTAAGGAAGCAAAGAAAAAAAAAAACCTACTACAGAGATGTTACGTAAAATTTGTCCCTTGCTGGTTGGAGTTTTTAAAGTATTTGCTGTATTATATTACAATTTCATGTGTTCCTGCTTGGCTCCCCAACTGTTGTCAGGATCAGTATCCTACATGAGAAGGGATAAACAGAAAGCTGCCTGGTGCTTCCCCCCCCGCCCCCCTTTCTTGCCAAAAGGAGGAAAAAAGCTTGTAAATCACATTTTGCACAAAAAAAAATTCCGCC
>VZRU01014838.1:155723-169172 GCA_013398155.1 Pedionomus torquatus
CCCCTCCCCCGGCTACACTCCCTGCAGACATCTGCTGTCCAACTTGTGGGGTGACGGGGCTGGGTGTGGAGCAGCCTCACCCTAACCCAGCCCCATGCATGTCAGTGGGCACCCCCATCCCGTGCCACCAGCAGGGATGATGGCTGGCACCAGCCCTGCTCCTGGCCCGGATCTCACAGGTCCATCTCTCCTGGGTGAGGGGGTGGGATCAGATCCCATCTCTCTCCCCATCAGCCCTTATCCTCACTCCTAAATTTACCCAGCACTCCCAGACCCCCTTGATGGGCCTGATTTCACAGGCGCCATCCCCTGGGAAGGCCCATCCCCGCTACCCAGCCTGGGGCAAGAAGGCAGCCACAGCAACCCCTCTTCTCCATGGGCCCAGGGGCCACCAGGTCCTGCCTGTCTCTGATTAGCAGAGAGGGGCCAGGGTTGCTGGCATGGACCTGGAGGGCGTGTATCAACTTTCAGAGGGCTAATGAGCCCCAGCTCCTCAGGAGAGGAGAAAGGCCACAAGCAGGTTTGTGAGGAACAGGACCCACCCCAGGGTGCTGGGAGGGGGGACCATGGCCGCCGCCTCCCTGAGCAGGCAGCCCCGGCTGCCCCCTCACAGCCATTCTGAAGGCATGGGGCTGCTCCCCTGGAGATGCAGAGGCCTGGGCAAAACTGCACTCCCAGCACCCCCGTGGCAGGAGTAGGTGTTAAAGTCTTGCCAGCTCTGTGGCCAGGATGCCACCATACTGGCCCACCGTCTGCATGAGAGCCCTCTGCTTTGTAGGTAGATAACCACCTTCTATAAGGGTCTCACTCACAGAGAGAGACTCCATTGAGGCCTCTGCCAGTCCTTATTCCTACAGACACTTTAAAAATTAAAAACAGCAGCCTGGGAACACTCCCTCTGCCCCAGTGGAAAGGACATGAGCTCAACGACCATGTGCACGCATTCACTTCAAGTGAATGAGCCAAGTGGCCTCAGCCCCGTTGGACTGAGCACCGGCCCGGAGCAAGGTTTCCCCAGGAATGGAGGACCCTCGCTTCCCGCCCCAAAGCTAGCTCAGGTTCAGAAACTGGAAAACTAAACTCTCCCTTATCAGCTTGAAAAGCCCAAGATGGAGTAGGATGGAGCGGGGGATGCTGTGCCCAGACATGGCACGCAACTGGCCACCATAAAGAAACACTGGGGAGAGACTCACCCTGGGACCTGCACAGCCACTTCAATGGATGCGGTGTCCCCTCTCCACAAAAAGTCCTTTGATGAACCGAAAGCTCTCTGACAGACAATGCCTGCAGATTGTATTAACTAAACTTTTCACACAGGTTCAAAATTAAAAAAAAAAAAAAACAACCCAAGGAAACAAAAAACCCCACACACGCACTTGTTCCCTGAAACTGATATACCCATGATGAAAACCATCAGCCAGCAAAAAGAGCTGCTGCAATCTGGAAGCAAATCCGTTTGAAAAGATAAAAACAAAAGCTTTTCTTCGCCTCCTTCTCCTCTGAGGGGAGAGCTCTGGCTGTCCCTGCAGCAGGCAGCCTCTCTTCCCGTCTTCCCTCTGGGTAGAACAGTTGCAAATGCTGGAGTTTAACAGTGGGTTTTTTTAAGGACTTTCTAGGTCCATCGGAGTGTCCTCCCCCAGCCCAGACTCCTCCATCTGAAGAAGCTCCTGACACTCTGTAATCCAAAAATTGCGCGCAGCACACATTTATCCAAAAAACCACCCTTCAGGGAAGTCTTGTTTAAACCCTGTCAGCATAGCAAGCAGCGTTCGCGGTATTAAAACAGCAAGTAGAAAAGTGGCTACGTTTTTGTTAAAATCTCAGCTGGCTGTGTTGCTACAATTTTGTTTTCAGTAGCAAAGCTAAATTAAGACAGTATTTTCTAAGCAGATGACACAGAACACACGAGAAGTTTGGAATATGTAATGCGTCACCACAAAAATAACTGGAAAGGATGATACAAAACACAGTATGTTTTTTCAGTTTCCAATTTAGGGAAAAAACAGCATTTTGTGTGGACCAAGGCACTCAGAACAGTTTAAGCTTATGCCAAGAAAAACATATTGCCCATGTGAGTTAAAATAAACAAAATCAGAGTAACAGAAATACAGCTATGTTTATTTCATTAGCAGTCTTATAAAACCATATTTAAAATAAAATCTGCCCATTGTACCTCAAAATGTAGACTGGCAGCTTCTGAAAGTAAATGTCAGGAAGTCACACTTAAGTGCATAAGAATTGAAAAAGATTGCTTTTTCTCACTGTATCTAAATGAGCCAGGTAGCTCATCATGTTTCATTACGAATAATAGTTGCACTAATCCTTATACTTATTATGAAAACCACATGTAATTAACAAATTCTTCAAGTAGCCTAATGGTTTGGTTCACATACTGTTTCTACAATACAGTAATTTACATATCTCATATTTTACTCTGAAATAGTGTGAAACCTGTTTTTCTTAAACAGAGCATCAAGAAAAGCTACATTCATAAAATGGGGGGCATATTGTAATTTTGATCAGGACCAACCATAATTATTGTAATAACTAATAGCCCTCTAATTCAAATGTAATGAAATTTTAAGTATTGCCACATATTTTAAATGCCTACCCAGCTCCCACAGAGGTGCAAGCAGGCAACAACTCTCCAAAATCTTCCACTTTACCCACGCAAAGAAACTGTGATTTCACATCACCACTTTGATCTGTTTTCTCTCAGACTATGATGGCAGAAACTTTACAATAAACATATTCTTAGCCACAAGTGAAATAAAAAGCAAAAGTTCAAGTCAGAAATCTATTTCCTTTGGTGTTACTGTATATTTGTCAGTGTGACATAGCACATTTGAAACCCATAATCATAAAACAAAAATTTACAGCCAAGGTTTAGGGGCTACATCTGTTTCTCTGGTTTTTGTACTGCAATTACCCACTGGACAATTCAGAAAGCAGCACTATGAATCATGTACTGCACACATGTTTGTGCTGGTCACTTTTTCGTTAGTACAAGAGGCTGAGGATGCCATAATATGCTTCACCGAGAGAAAGAGCATTAACTAGAATTAGGATGAGTGCACCAGGAGTTTTAATAAAAATGACTTTACGAGAAGCAACAGAGTACTCCTGGAATATTACAGGCACTTTTATAGGATGGAAAAACTAAGTAGTACATGCAAAAATTCTCCAAAACGTACCTCAGGGGAAGCAGACCTTTTTTTTTTTTTTTCATGCATGCATTTTACTATTAATCAAATGTAGCACTCTCTTGAAACAGTTTTGACAGCAGAGTAAATGGTTACTAGTGAATGATGTGTGTGTTTAAGCAGTGAAAGCAGAGACAAAGTGATGTTTTCTTCTACTCCCTAGGCAAGAGCTGACACTAAGCTTGCTGCCTCAGCTTTGATACTCACAGATTCCTTTGTGTCAGTTGCTGGGAGAATCACTGGCAGTTCACTAACCCTGCCTCACACACAGGGGCTTTGATTTTTACCTCTTCATTGAGAATAGATGTTAATATGAAACAGTACTTGTCTGCTTGGTGCTTTTTTCTTTTTTTTTTTTTTTTTTTTTTTTTTTTTTTTTTTTTTTTTTTTTTTTTTCTTTTCCCCCTCAACTGGTGATACAGAGCTTCAAATCTGAAAACCTGAACCCCCCCCTCCGCTAAATATATTTTTTAGCATCAGAGGCTGTTTTCCTCGTGTCTCAAGGACATGAATGATGTCAAAAGATTATGGGGAAGAAAATCTTTGGGTCACAAAAGATATGGCTGAATATTTAAAACTCCAAAGCAGTCCTGAGAAAATGGGTATCAATCTTGAGAAATAATTGCCCCAAAGACAATAAAACAGTAAAATACTGGCATGAATTGGCACAAATGATATGGAAAAACATGAAGTACAGTGAAATCAGGTCAAAAAGGGGTTTCTTCTGAGTCCAATATGCTACAATGTACATCTCACAATGACTTAAATAGGAATTTGCACATAACAGGAAGAATTACTTGAGGCCTGAAGTGTAACAGCAACTGGCGAAAGACTATTTGGTGCAGAGCAGTATTTTATTTCAGATGGGAAAAGCAGAGTAGTCAACTCCAGAGCCAGAACTCGGGCATGCAACCAGTCTGCAAGTCACTTACCGATAAAGGCTTTTTGTCTATTTTAATCAGTGGATATGTATTCTTAAAGATGTCTTTAAAGTTGATTGCTTAACTTAGAAGCTATAAAAATAATTCATTTCCAAAAACTTGAGCACAAGGCCATGTTTCTTAGAATCCACACTGCGCTTTACACTCCTTTGGCTCGGAGCCAGGGGAAAAGAACTGCCCTATAAGATAAAACTGGAAGCGCATCTGGTTCAGCAATCCATTTCTAAACTGACTGCTACTAGATCTTTCTAAGGAAAACACAGGAATCCCTAGTGATTGGCAAAGTATAACTCACCCATAGGTCTTCTAATAGCCTGTTCTCTAACAGCAAATCACTTAAGCATCAAAGCATGAGATTTAATATCTTTTCCAAATTTATTTTTGGTAACAGCCCTGATATTCTAGATATTCGTATATAGCCAATGGGGTTTTAGATTATGATAAATTTGTAGCTCTATGACACAAAAGGAGATAGCAAGTTATAGCTCTTTGAAACAAAGAAAGATAAATATTTTTTTTAATACACATCCATGTTGCAAATGAAGGAAAACATGGACCAAAGCACAGCTCTCTGAGGTCCCAAAGGCTGACTGCTGTAGGCTCCAGAAAGGTTGGCAAAGAGGCAATGACATCATGTGCCTAAAGAGGGTATGATATGCATTTTTGAAGGATATAAAAAGGAAAAGCATTATTACATTAAAAACTGGCCACATACTGAAGCTACACTTGCTGTTTAGGAGCATCCTGCAGTGCAAACAGCCCTACGAAATGCTTGACAGAAAAAGAGAGAAGGGAGGGGGGAAAAAGTTTGTTTCATTTTGGGTTTTTTTTTGTTTTTTTTTTTTTAAATGACCAGAAACTGCCATTTCAAGGTTTAGCCAAGAAAGAGACTTTTACTGCTAACCTATAAATCCCTCAAAACATAGTTATAATGGAAATGCTGAGGTAACTGGAGTGCCATGCATGGCACCGACACATTGCATTATATAATCCAGGGAGAATGAGGGCTCAGAGATCTATAAAACGTAAGTAGAAGCAAGAGGTAGGAAAGAGCAGAAGAGCAAGTAGAAATATTGATATTAAACTGCAGAGAATACTACTTCTAACAATAAAGTTTCCTATATGCTGAATATGCTCATGGTTGACTGAAGGCAAAAGAGCACAGAGCTCCATTAAAAAATAAAACAGAGATTCCAAAAGGCTATATGAGTAACTGTTTTGTTTCTGCCTTTTTTTTTTAGGGAGAAGAAAAAAGAACTATAGTTATCTAACAACAGGATAGTATTTCCTGATGTTCTGATATCCTGAAAGGTGTCTCACAAGATGTAAATAAATAACAGTAGAAAATCCAGAATAAATGGAGTTCCAAACATTATTTACAATCCTAATTGTAACCAGAACCAGAACAGAAACTGGGATAACAGAATTTCTAAAGGTTTACTGACGGTGGCTTAAACTCTTAGTGAAAAGTTAGTCCTAGTGATTTTCTTCCAAAAAAGACCAAGGTTACTGAGCAATAACTGGAACTTCAGCTCAGTGCTGACATATAACCTAACAAAGACTAAACCTCACTTAAGCCCCGTCTAACTAAAGACAAATTGAGCAGCACTTATGGCTTGTGCTCCTGCGGTGCCACAGGAACAACCCATATACAGGCATCCCAGAGGCCAGTGACAGCCAAAACATTCTTGATGCAGAAACTCTCACCACTTAAAGCCTGATGCAGATTGGATTGGATTATGCCATTAGTGTAAACTGCGATAGATCCACAGTTCAGCAGCTTGACACATGTATTCATGATAATCCAATTCCCACTTAGCTAGTTCCCAAATGTACATCAAACATGGAAAGAAAAGTCCAATATCCTATCTGTGGGCATCTTAAAAGGCAAAAATGATGGAGTGACTGGAAAATGTGCTGGCATAGCTACCTGGCTAGCAGAGGTAATGACAGGAACAACAATGTGGTGAGACCACCTGAGACCTGCTGGTAATGATGGTCCTCATGCCAACACTTCTACTTTGCCTGTTGCCCTAAAGCACTATACAATCACACCTTTGTTTTATCGTGCAGATGTACTTTCTGTTTGGGCACAGTTTGGGGAACAGCTTGCGTGATTTTTTGCTGCAAATCAGGTAGGATTACCCAGAAATTGATCTATGTATTTGGCAAATTGGTGTCCCTTTTGCGGATTATGTGTCATCAATACTGTGTGAATTAGCTGAGGGCACAATCTCAGGAACATTGTTTTCACTGTAACTTTATTGATGTAGCCTGAGAAGTAAACTTTGCTAACAGGGTCAGTTTTACAAACATATGGGTTATCATAGTGTAACTATTGCTGCGCAGGTAAGGGACTCGGTACATCCCTTTTATGATACAAAAACTGTCCACAACAGGGGTCTTGCAGGTACAACTTTATGAAGCAGGGAAAAGCACTTTCTCACCCTACATTGTCATACCAATGTAACATTCGGCACTAGACAAGATCTCAGCAAAAACCAGGCTGGGCTGGACTTGCCCTCAGAACAGTGGCAGCATGAATGGTGTCCAGTCTAAAACATTTGCACAATGTTTCCTGGTTTTCAAACTCTACAAGAATGCACCTATCA
Organism: Pedionomus torquatus; assembly: GCA_013398155.1. Lineage (NCBI taxonomy): Eukaryota > Metazoa > Chordata > Aves > Charadriiformes > Pedionomidae > Pedionomus > Pedionomus torquatus. The sequence goes on from VZRU01014838.1 coordinate 162,480, forward strand.
AATAGTTCTTTGTTGCACTCCTCCAATTCTACTTAATTTCTGCAATTTAAGTCCACAAAGAAAAACCTGCATGGTGTCAACCTGCTTCATTAAGCTGGTTCCATATGAATAAATAAAGATCTGCAAATTCCCATACCCTTGGTCTGCCAAACTGCCATACTGAGCCACAGAAGAAACTGGAAGGCTGGACATAGAATGTCATGTTCAGGGAGTCATGACTGACACATGTGTTTTAATCAGAGAGGACTTACAGAGCTGGGGGTGAAGTTAAAAACTGTGGTAAAGAGCCTACTGACCCAGCCATTGTGCAGCATGATGAATTTTTTGCCCCCTGGGATCTTTTCTGCCACATGTAGTAGAGGATATGCAAGGTAATCTCTAAGCGTGTAATGCAGCATATTAGGCTTGACAGGTCTACAAAACCATTGAATTTGTATGGTGTGTCAGACCAAAAGTCTTCATTTCGATACCTTGAGCCTTCTTCTAACTGAACAATTCTGCATAGACCTTGCCATCACACTGAAAAAAATATTCCTTTTAATCACCATACACAGTTTTGGGCAAACATCTTCAAGAATAGGCTTCTCATTCACGGGACGCTAATCTTATGGGTGTTCTTACCAGGCTATCAGAAGAACAGGCTTCACCTGTCTTTACATGGAGACAGACAAAGAAGAATGTGTTGAAGGAAACTCTTTTGCAAAAATAGCTCCAAGATACCACCCTTTCTGCATCCATCCATTCCGTCTTTGGCATGAAGTGTCCCAAAGGATATGCCAGAAGACAGAGTTGTAGGTCAACTTCTTCAAGGAATTACTGAGATTGATGGATGGGGAAGGTAAGCCTCAACCCATAGGAGGGTTTAGGAACAAGAATTAAGCATGTGCACACTCCGAATCCTGAGAAACATGTTGGAATACTCCATAAAAAGTACACCATCATGTTATTTTTAACCAGATCCTAAATGACTAAACCAAATAAGTTTACTAAATAAATGTGTTTCACTAACTAGATGTTAGTGAATACATGTTACTTCAAGACTTTAAAAAGTTAAAGTTCCACCTGTGGATTCCTAAATTTGCCTAAAACTTGATAATTTATTTTTTTAAGAACAGGTTTACTAAGAGTACAAGCGCACAACACTGATACTCAAGCCTATTCCGCTGGCTGAACAATGCAGGAACATTATGTCACTTGGAGGCAGAACTGCACAAGCATGTAAGAGAAGCTGAGAGCTTTGCCAACACAGATTATCAGGCAGAACCTCACTGGAAAAAATGAGGCACAAAGATCTAAGTGAAGTGTAAAACTTACTGAGAACTGAATGACATGTTGACAAACACCACTCCACTCTCTTGCTTCCTATCAGGACGCAACAGCCGAAGCAGAGATTCCTAAACAGTGTTTATACAGGCCAAGCTTAGTCTCTCCCTCATCTTATCAGTAGCTTTCAAAGGGACCGTGGGTGGATCTCCTCCAGGAAAAAAAAAACCACCAAAACTCAGAACTGCCACCTCTTCTATACAAATGTATTGGTGCAACCACAGAGGCTTTGTTTGAGCTGCCAGACTTTGAGAAAACACACCTGGCTCTTCTAAAGGAGAAATTAAAGAATTCATGCTTCAGCCTTCAAGCCTTGAGTGGCCTTAAGAAGAGGAATAGCTAAGGAGAGACTCTAATCAGGACACAGGGAAAATCAATACTGACTTCTTGAAATATCTTAGGCAGGAAGGAACAGCTTAAGCTTGAGACATTTAGCCACTCTTTCTGGACAAGCAAATAGGCTGAAGGCTGCATGCTCAGGTGAGAACAGAAAGGCAGAAGAAGGTTCTCCAGAGGATTGAAAGCGAACCAAGGCATGTGCTGCTCTTAACTTCTTTTAAAGGATGAGATTTCCCAAAGATTTCTAGTTTTGGTGCAAGAGAGGTCTTTCTACACACTAGTCAAAGCTGTCAAAAGTAACACTTCCAGAGACAAATGCGTGCCATTGTACTGCCATTTTCTGACTTTGGTGTGGAATACAATTATTTAAGACTCGGTGGGAGAGTATGAAAGGAGCAAGAGTGTAATTCCAGTTCAGAAAAACTCCAATAACTGACAACACGTAAGAAACACAAGATAGATGCATTGTATTGTCGGGCTGAGTCTCATTGGCTGGAAACCCTGACTCTCCCAGCAGGACTCAGTTACATAGCAACTCCTGAGGGCAGATTAACCCTTTCCCAGTTAATGTATCTGGTATGATTTAAGAAGCTTTTTTCTTCCTCCTGCTTCAGAATAATTTTGTAGGTTTGCAAAAAATGTTTGGAAAAAATGAGTTGAGTATTACTAAGGTAAAAACAAAGCCATCTGACTCACCACAGGATGCTGACGGTACAACGAACAGTGAATACAGGAAGTTTGGATTGGTCTAAATTATATTTCATGCCATCAAATGTCATGACATGGAAAACATACAACGTATTTTTCATAGAATGGTCCACGCTTAGTCTGTGGAGATCCTATCTGGACTGCATTTATCAAGTACCAATGGTCTCTTTTATCCAAATTCTGTCTACCTATTGACTTCTGCCTGGAAGATTACTGAAGCATTAAAAAGTCCTCAGCTGGTAGAGATATTGCTTCATTAACCTATAAAAGAATTCTTCACCATCAGATAATGTGTTAACTTCATCCAAAATTATACCTGCTGACTACTGCAACCTCTTAAAAACCACTCCTGCAAATCTTACAATACTAGGGATCTTTTTCTAATAAGACCTTTCTAATCACTAGCACCAACTAACTACATGAGAATCTCAAATTATGCAATTACAGCAATTTTGGTGGATTTTTTTGTTTTTATTTTGTATTAAAACCGTGTTACCTTTGTGTTTATATGCATTAAGTATAAGAACAAATATTATACAAATCAGCATAATACTCTCTCTGTTTTCCTGGTTATCAGATCTGACAAGATTTGCATATAAAAATGTCAAAATGTAGGCCAAAGACTCCTAAAGGTCTCTATCTTTAAACGTTACAATTCAGCCCTGTCTGTTCCCCCATTTTCAGGGATAAATGCACACCTTTTGTGAAAGTGTGAGCTGGACCCTGGGGATTAGGAAGGGCACACATCCTCACTCGGGGCATACCTCATGCAGTCACACTTCACTGCTGTGAGCCACAGCTGTGTACTATTAGTAAAAAGAAGCTACTAGGTTTCCAGTGGTGAAAATAAGAGATCAGACTGATGTGATACACACATTTCTGACCGTCCTCTGGTTGCAGCAAGTGAGAATTGTCTATCCCATTTCTTCTTTTCCTTTTCCTTCTTTTAAACCCAAACCTGGACCCACAGTATTGCTGGTTCTAACCAAACGTAGGAAAGGCAGGCACCACTGACACTGCCCTATTCCAGACAAGCAGGGCAAGGCTGTACCTTTCCTCTGGAAGGATCCAGGGATGCTCTCCGCTGAAGGTTCAGAGATGAAAAGCCTTGAATTCAGTCATCTTCTGCTCCTCTTCCCTCACCCACCATTCTCACACACAGACACAGCAGGTCCTGTAACACACACCTCCCACCATCTCTTCATTAAGGAAATTCACTGATCTGCAGCAGCTCCCAACCCTCCATCTAGGCTAGGAACAGTCAGAAGAAAACAGAAACTTATTTGCTTTAATAACACAGAAAGTCTTTGTTAAAGTTTCCATTTTCTTAACTGTTTTTTTTTTTTTTTTAAAAAGGTAACCTTTGTATGGCACCTACATACTTAAGATACACCTCACTTTTCTAACCATTCCACATTCTAAAAAATCATCTGTATTTTCTCCGTGTGGTTCCACAGACCTCTTGTGAATCCAGGTGGAATAGAAAGATATTATTTTAAATCATATATATTATTTAATTTGGCTTCTTGCATGGTATCTTGAAAGCTGATTTGGAATTACTTAGCTGCTGACTTTATAAAACTAAGAGTATCCATACAGTGGATGAGAGATTAGTCCAAAAAGAGGTACTTCAGAAATATTTTGTGGTTTAAGAATTAATTAGCAAGAATCAATTTCTTATTGTGGATTTTTTTTAAAAAGTACATATTTTTCTATCATTATTAATCTAAAACTACTACTGATGCCATGAGAAATGTAGCCGCTAAAAGGATAAAACCTAAAGGACTAAGTTCAATATGCTTGTGCTCTGTTGAAAGTACCTTTTCATATAAATGCCAACTCACACCTACCAAATATTTGTGTTCTTCATTAAACTAATGCCTTCCTGCATAATAAACAAGATGGTACAAAATATAGGTGTATTCCTACATCCTGCTGCTAAGGTAGGCGATATCAAAATAAATTTGCAACCATATTATTATATCAATCTCCAGTATTACTGCATCAGTACTATAACCATAATTAACTAGCTGCAGGTCAAATTTCTAATAAATCTTTAGAAATTAAATGTATAATTTGTCAAAACCATATGCCTTCATAAATTGATTATTCAGAATTTAGAAGCTTTTTAATTAGGAAGAAATTTATGCAATACCATGTGTAATAATTACGAATCAGCTCTTCTGTGATATTTTTGTACATCAGCAAAAATTAAAACATTGGAAAACATTACCAGGTCATTGCAGTATTTCAATGTCAAAAGAAACACATAGTTTAAATGTAGAGGTTAAAGATATTTTCCCGTATCTTTTACATCTTGCATAGCTTTATGATCTCAGGACTGGAATCATTAACCAAATACAAAATCAATGAGAAAAAGATCTAATCTGACCATTTCCAAGTGCAGAGTCACTAAAAATGATTTATGCCACTGTAAAACTTTTTTACCATGGTTCTATAGTTTTACTAAACAGCATATATTCTAAGTCAAACTTCCATTTTATGCTACACTAAACAGTATTTTGCTTTTCATCTCTTCTAGATAAAATTCTGACAGCCTTTAAGACTTTAAAAAAAATGTTGCCTTCATAACAAACATCAGGATGAGGGATATGACCCTGGTTTCCAAATGGAAAAGTAGAGGAAAAGAAACTTCAGTGATATTTGTTCACGGCACGCAAGGAGCAAAAATTGTACCCCAGCTCCCCTGCTCTCCCCTCCTGTGCTTTCACCAAGGGCCTATTCAGACTTTGCACCCCCACAAGGGCTCTGGGTACTTCTATCAACATTTCATAGGAGAAGATTTTTTTTGACAGAGAACACAAAAGCTGCTTTGTTGGAAGTCTGGACACTTTTTTTCTACCTAATAAAAACATGAATAGAAGTGGGACCTCAGCAAGCATATGGCAGAAAGTCTGGACTAACTGAAAAAAGGGGCCTAGAAGAGTTTGCTCTCTGTCATTCCCGAATGTGTTTACTGCCAAATGTATATGGTGTAAATAAGGAGTATGCAGAGTGGGCCATAATGGAACATTGTTTATGTGCACATCCTGGCAAATGCATATACAGCACAGAGACTATTTCCAAGCAGAACATAAACACAAAGGGGGAGTGATGACAAACAAGTATTCCAAGGCAAGAAAAATGTTATTCCATATACAAACCAAACAAACTAAAGTGGTTTCTCCCCTCCTAGGATCCAACTGGCAGCTCTCAGCTGCACACGCGATGTAGCTGTTACAGAAATGAGAGACGTCCCAGGCTTACTGGTTGGCTTTCTTTTTCTTAAGCGACCTTATTATGCTCCCAATATTAAAAAGAAAAACACAGTTAAGATTTTTATTTAACTCCCTTGCAAAAGCACAACAAAACAAACCAGCCCTTTCTTTTGGCATGAATAAGAGCTGGAGAGAGAGAGCTGATGCCAAGAAAACACCGTAAGAAATTAAGCCACAGCTTTCCTATTCTGAGTTCCCACTGAAAGACCGAGAGACAAGTCTTCCTTCTGAAGGTCTCTCCCACAAACGTATTACACAGCTTTAGCAAGTGACATCAGTGTGACAATAACTTAGAGGTTTTGTGCTCCTGGCAGTATTTTTTTCCTTTTAATCATGACTCATAAAAAGGATGAAGGTCCCTGCAATTTCAAGATAGCAAACGAGGGGATGAACTTTTCTGTTCATGTTTACTTCTGCAAAAGAGAATATCGTGCTTTGACAGCTGCTGTGTAAATAAATGGGTGTAATTTTATTCCTTTAAAACTAACTTCAAACACATACCCAACTAAAGGAAGAAGAAAAGATGACAAGTAGGAAAACAGAGAGTAAAGTGACAACAAGACCCACAGAAGTCAACTGCTGAATCAGAGCTTTTTATGTAATTAATAGGCCTCTTTAGGATATTAGACTCTGGAAGGAAGCGATTGTAGTAAAAGATCATAAGGGGTCCAGAACAAAAATACTTTGTGACTTTCTTCACAGAAATGCAGAGTCATAGAATCATAGAATAATTAGAGTTGGAAGGGACCCTGAAGATCATCGAGTTCCAACCCCCCTACCATGGGCAGGGACACCTCCCACTAGACCAGGTTGCTCAAAGCCCCATCCAGCCTGGCCTTGAACACCTCCAGGGATGGGGCATCCACAGCTTCTCTGGGCAACCTGTTCCAGTGTCTCATCACCCTCACAGGAAAGAATTTCTTCCTAATATCCAATCTAAATCTCCTCTCTTCTAGTTTAAAACCATTACGCCTTGTCCTATCACGACTCTTCATGACAAAGAGTCCCTCTCCTGCTCTCCTTTAGGCTCCCTTCACATACTGGA
>VZRU01014838.1:169301-283261 GCA_013398155.1 Pedionomus torquatus
CCCAGGTCCCTCTGGATGGCATCCCTTCCCTCCACCAAGTCAGCCTGTTATTTCAAAATATTTTAAGATATTCAGAATGTGCCTCATTTTCTCCAAAACTCTATATCCAGACTCAACAAAGCATAAAATACAAATTCAGAACCAGGACCTACAGCTGCACATAAGATTTCTGCTAGTCTGTTGAAATCTGGATTCAAATATCCCATGGTCAGACTTTATGAAGTCTTGGGGCTTGGGTGCATCACTCATTGGGAAAAGGCGAAGCTCAGGCTGGGAATATTCATAGCACCTTTACAATGTATACACTGTCCTTTAATGAAATGCATTTCTGTGCTCTTTGATTTTACTTTTTTCCAAAAATGTATCAGTTTCATCGTACAAGACCAAAACAAAGAGGCTCACAAAGACTCTCTCTGGCCACTGGTTTAACATTAATACTCTTAAATTAACCTCATGCTGTAGAATCCAAAGGAGCGTTTTTGTTGTTTTGTTGGGTTTTTTTTAATTCCTCTTGAACGTACCAACACCCACCTCATGCCAGCATGACGTTAGGCATGCCTGCCGCCTGTGCCTATATTCAGCCATTTGCAGAGCCTGTACAGAGTCTGCACTGTGCTTCAGGAAACCACACATTTCTCATAATTACTCTTGGCCACATGGACCACTTACAACATGATGACAGCAAGGGTGCAGACAAACGCCAAGCACAAGCTGACGTGCTCTTTCTTCATTACAGAAGGTATTTTTGGTGGCTGAATGCCTTCTGCATATTAGTGTTGTTGACTTACAAAAAGAAGTTTTGTAATGTGTGGTACAGTGGGCAGTGAAGCAGGACTCCATCTCCATCATGGAAAGGTCTTCAGCTTCATAGTAGCTCCTGCCATGAGCAACCATATAGCAAAGAGAAGGATCTGTGATAGCTGTTGCAAAGCTGAGTCACAGCAGCGATGGTTTTAAATAAAAGGGGTTTTATTAAGGGTCCACATCTTATCCCTCACCCTTAAAGAAAGGTATTAAAGTATGGGAAGAATCTTAGATAATTCTGCCAAATCTCTCAACATCATAGTGAGATTAAAAAAATCCCTTTTCTTCTCTTTATATACATTTTATCAGTCAAGTGAGCATCTCACTTTTCAGTTAAGGAGAAGTCTTCAGCTTTAAGTACTCAGAAGAACGGCCTACAAACATGACCAGACTGGCCTGTTAAAAGTCTAGGAAACTAAAGGATAAGGAAAAAATAATCTAAATTACTATTTCTAAGCCTTTTAACTTGTATGTCAGTATTATGATTTATTTCACACTTGGGGCTGGTAACACTTAATTCAGAAATAAAAAAGCAAATTCAGGACCTGCAAAAGAGACAACAGAAAAGTACTGAAAACACTCTGAGACAAGCTTTGTATTCCCTGCTAATTGTTGCCTGAGTTGTGCAATCTTGCATGTTGTTGTTTAGTACATAAAAATAGCATTTTTTATATACTCTCCTCCATCCCCTTTAAATTAAAATTGAGTTGTTATTTTAACCCTACTCAAGTATGTAATATAGTGATGATTATAAATCTTGATGATCACAAAATCCCTTTGATTTACCCCTCAGTTTACTATCCTTAACAAACATAATCCTAAAAACAATACAGGGGAAGATCTTACAGGCCTTCAAATGGTGGAAAGAGAGCAAGGAATGACTATATATGTAAAGCTACAGCTTCGGGGCTCACGACTTTCCTGTTGGGAAGCTCTCCGAATGCTGCTAATAAGGTCCTGCCAATGGGACCAGAAGCACATTTTCATAAAAAAAGGCCTCCAGTGTGGGAAGATAAATTTTTCCAGAAATATTTTAATAAAAAGCATATAGATATGGGATCTGAATCTGACAACAGACATAAGTACCTCTAAATACATAGGAAAAAATGAATGTTATTAAAGGTGACATGCCCATCCTGCCTGCCCCCACCTCAAGATCCGTAGTCACAATCACAACAGCATGTTCAAAGCACATACCAGACCTAGCTCAACTGTAAGTTACGATACAGCAATAGCAAAACCCAAAAATTGTTTTTTTTCCACTCAGTATTACACACTATCCCAGCCATAAGAAAATACATAGATATTTATGCCTGCATTTTAGCAAAGTACACCTACCTTCTCTATCAGCCTCAGCCAAGATGCAGGCACCACCCTGCATCCCAACTGATTCCACAACCATTTTGGGAATCTGGATCCAAACAACATCTTAGCATTACAATCAAATGAATTCCAGAGAGTTTATGCGAAGGTGCAGCAATTCCTCTTGACTGTACCTACATTCATAAACGCAGTGGGCCAGAGCTCATTGCCAGCCCTGAGGCACAGCTTGCATTCAAGCATCTCCTCCTAGATCACAGCATTGGCTTAGCAATACGGCTCCCGATCCATGCCTGGCGTTGCTGGGAGAGGAGGCCTGTGTGTTAACTGTCAGTACGGACAACTCACGGGACACCAGCTAGGTCCATGAGTGACCCTGCTTGTTTTTCTGATAGCCTTTGAACTCCCGCAGCACCCAAGTTCTAAACCAGCAACAAAGGTAGGAACCATGTAAGTCAAAGAGTTTCATACAGCTTTTGTTGATTCTCAGGACTGTTCATCACACTGTAGCAGCAAAAGAGCCTGTATAATGGGGTGTGAGATGTCCACCCCATGAGAAGAGATGAAAGCAGGATCTGCCAACACACACTGTGTTTCCAAGCACCATTGATAGCAGAACACTGGAGTCCTCACACAAGTGCTCTTTGGTGTCTCTGGAACTGCCTGGTCTGGGGAAAAACTGGCTCTACTTGGCTAGCGACACTTATACAGTATTTTGATCTCCTCATTGGACCCACCCTGGGAACCTGATCAACTATCTTGGACCTATCCAAAATTTCTGGAAGTTTCCAGTTGTCTCAATTGCTTGCCCATCCATGAGTACTCACAAATCTTATATAAGACTCCTTTACTAAAAGACCAGGATTTTTGTGCTGTTTTGTACAGCCTAATATTTAAGCACATATGCAAAAAGCCAATGCCTTTGGTGACAGCATCCTCTTTGTGAGTCAAGTATATCAGAGACATCTGATGAAAGGGGGTAAAGAGATCTTCTTGTCCTTCCTGCATGTATCTCCCAAATGGGCTTGGCTTAGGTAGCAGTGATGCAATGTCTCTTTTGATGACATTCTTAAAGAGTCAAAAGTTAGGAAAATACCCTTTTAGCACTCCAAGAGGACAGTTTATCTCATGGGAATTCTGGTCACCTATTTGGAGTTTAACTGCTACCACAGGATGTTTCCTAACGTCCTCTGGCACATTAAACTGGAGCTGAGCTTACTGGTCACTCACACTTCAGGAAGTTTATTGAAAAAGATGCAGAAATATCATGAGTACATCAAAGCTTTTGCTGGTTTCTCATGAGGGAGAAGAAAAAGTGCCACTCTGGTTAGTAAATATTTCTACATTTCCCCTAATTTTGGTGTTGAGACAACCCAGATGTCCAAGCTTATCACACCAATAACAAATGCCCTTGTGGGAAGGTCCTACCTCATCTTCTCTCATTAGTTCAGTCCCAATTCTGTCCAACTGTTAGCTACTCACCTTAGTCATCTTGCCCCTATCTAGCAAAAAGAACTTTAGCCAAAAAGGTAAGCTTTTTAACATGTGTCCCTACTCTCTCCTGGATGTCCTCTGTCAGGGAGTAAGGACTTCTTCCAGGATGAGGGTGCTGGCTACCTAGCCAAGATAACAGAAGGGAAAGGACAGGCTCCCCAGCAGGGATCATGAAGACCTGCCTCCCAGCACCGGCAGAGAAAGCCAAGGCCAGCCAGTCCCTGTGCTTACCCTTTATCCCCCAAGGAAAATGGGGGTACAGTGAAGCACAACGGACTGGCATAGAGCTGAGCACTGCAGCCAAGGGAAAGAAATCCTTTCAGTGGTCTCACCCAAAAGTCAGAACTGCTGGAAAGTCAACCTCAGCACATACCGATATTCAGAGGGGAAAAAGCTGGGATAATGAGGCATGACCATGTAGCTATCAGTAATGGGGACCTTTAACAGTAAAATCTCTAGACCTAAACCTGTCAGAGGCACCACATTATTGCAGCACATTAAAATGAGACCACCTGTTACTGAACAGAACTGATGGCAAATACTTGATCACTAAATACAACCATTCAAATTAAGACAGCTCTGGAGGTTGACAAACTAGGCTTAACCCCCCCGCCCCGAGCTAATCACACTGCTCCTAGAGAACAACCTGTGAAAGAAATACGAAACTTAAGCACAAAACCATCATGTTTTGCAGATCAATAATATGGAGTTATTGAGCAGAGCTTTTCTCAAATAATGTTTTTCGACTGTTTTTAACTTGATTCTGATCACCAAATATTTAATTTGCCAGGTCTACGTGACATTTACATTGCTGATAAATTATGTTCATATATATCAGGTAAAGGATGGCCTGCTTGTTTAAAGTATTAATTGCCAATTTTAATAGATGGCTAGTAAGAAAATTTGCAATTCTGTGTTAGTAGAAAATAACATAGACAGACTAACATGGGCAAAATTTCTTCATTTTTTAAAGTCTTTCCCCCAGCTATTTATATTTTAAATTCATATGCTTTCAAAGCCAAGTTTATTCCACAAGAGCGAAGAATTTAAGAGTTGTGGGGCTTTTGTTGTTGATTAGGGATACTGGAATTGCTCAGTCTACAGGGAAGACAGTGTAGTTTGAAAAGTGGATGGATAAACATCTTTATTGCCACAGCATACAAAACCTGATACTGATTTTTCTTATCAATACTGTAGATGTCGTGTCAAATTACACAGTTGTAAATCCACTGGAAATAATAGTTATTCTGAATTACTGGTGGTCAAATATAGCAGAATTTGGCCTGCTGTGAGAGCAGTAAAACATCTATGCAACTGCATATATGAAGGAAAATAGTAACATAATATACTCTTTACTTAAGAACCCTATGAAATATTGAAACACTGACATAAAATTGTTTTCCTATGAAAAATTTCCTGCTGAATTCCCAGGCCACAAGCATTCCAAGCGTAGGTTTTCAGATGCTATAATGTATTATTAATCTGAATTTAGGCCAGCATTTTCAAATCAGGCATTTAAAACTACCTTTTTTCAGTGCCAAGTATTCACAGTTCATAGACACACTGATAACCACCAAGTTGGGCAAGACCGATAGTACACCGCAGTGAATTATAGGGATGCAACCCTTTCCTGTGTTTAAGACAACTGCTGCTGATCCACAGTTACAAGAAGCAACCAGAAAAACTAGTGGTCTCTGGAAATACTCAGCCTCATAAATGTAGAAACAGAACAGCAAAGTTTGGTTAATAACTTGAGCTATATTGATCTCTAACATGTAAATGGCATAATTTTTTCATGAGACACAAACAATAAAGAAAGTCACATCAACTCACAAAATACACAGGAGCCCTAAAAATTAAGAAAAAGAAATCCAGCAATGACATTTGAGCCAGTGGAGAATAAGCACTTTAAGAAGCAATGCTTTTTGTTGGTTCAGTTTTTCTTTTTGGACCGCTTTATTTATACACAGGATGAAAAAACATTGCAGCAAGTTTCACCACAAACGGTTTTTTAAGGTGATCTCTATCTACGACAAAAGTAATTTACCTTTCTATTATCAGTCTTTAATCTTTTTGGGAGAGTTTGAAGGACCAAATAAGTTTCTAATCTCTGTCACTGTCTACACAATACATTCGAAAAGAACCCCGCAAAGCTCAGACTCCTTAAATCAATTACAGTCAGTGCAAGGTTGGATTTCCTGCTTGTTTGCTTTTGGCGTTGCTGCACATTGGTTCAGGACTTAGGGCTGAACTCAGCTGCAAAGATAATGCCAAACCAGAATGCTTCTTTTCCTCTGGCTGCCGAGGAAATCCCTGCTTTAGATTAGAAAATAACTAATGATTGTGTGTCCCTGTATGCTTTGGAGTAGGGCCCCTTATTTTATCTACATGGCAGCTACCTGTCAACGTGTGGTGCTTGGAGTAGCGCACTGGGAGTTCATACACACCAAGACTATCTAAACAGACCATTAAGTGCTAGTAAAGTAACACATGTGAACGACAGGTCAATAAATTTTAAACAACTTATGTTCACTGCAAAGACCTGGCTGTTTTAGAACAAGCTGTGTTTACATAAAATCAATTTTTACTAGCATCTAAATAATTAGGGAATATACAGCAATAATAATTATATCCTAAGTTCAATATAATAGTTCCAAAGGAATTCAATGAATTCCTTGCTTGTTTACACAACTCCCCCCCTCCCTCCCTAGACTGGCTTCTTAAATAACACCTCTTTACAGAAGATGTTCAAACTCCAACTTGTGTCAAAATAAGGAAGAACTGCTACTTTTCATACTAATGTGCCCTGATGCTCATGCCACTGCAGACGTATGAACAAAATGACTGAGAGGTCAGTAATTCACACTTCTAGCCTATGTTGTTATTTTATCCCTTTTAATAGTATTTGTCAATATTTGTTTAAAATCAATCAATTTACCCAGAGCACATGTATGTATGGAAAATTGGAATTATCTGAGTTCAATTTTGAATCAAACATTCAAAACCTTTGGATTAAATCATGGTTGAGATGACAACTTACTGGCCTTCACGCAATGTCAGTCTATTAATTTAAAAGCTGCATATGCGTACTCAAATAAACATACACACATGCCACATGCACTCACACCCAATTGCAAGTAGATGGCAAATAAAAGAACCCAAATTTCACAATAAAGACTAAACTAATTGTTATCCATAGCTACAATGGCAAAGGCACTGGCAAACTGATTTACAAGGCTGAGTTTCCACTTCATTTTTGTTGTTTTTCAGCTACAGGCAAAAGACTTTAGCATGTTGCGAGCACTATAAATTCACATTTGCCACAAGAACCCATGATGCCATCTGTTCCCTAGAGCGTTTACATAAAGTATGCCAATGCAAACCATCTGCAAACTGTTCTTGCATGCGAATTCTTGTGATAATGCAATGTGGTACATTTGCAATTTCAAGCAAAGACCACTTGAGCTTCTTTGTAATTGCCATGCTTAACTCAGATGTTCTATAGAAAACTCTTTAGAGCAGGATTGTGGGGTGTCCTTGATGTTAACTCTTTACCATTGCTTTCAGGTTTTCATTACTGCAAGATAATGGTGTACCTTAAGGTAAGAGTGAGAGGAGGGAACACAGAATCAGACAACTTCCATCCCCTGGAGCTAAGGACTTTGAAAAAGATCCTCAGCCTTTTGGAAACAAAAAGAGAGGAAGATCGTGGTTACTTAGTTCAAGCACTGGATTGTATGAACTGCAGCAGACAACTGTAGGGTTGCAAAGTACTGTAATTCTTCCTATCCATTGCTGAATACATCTTGGTTTCTCTTTTCCTTTTCATGACCAATATTTTTTTTTTTTTTTTATTATTATTATTTTTAAAACCTGATGCAAAACAAATTGCTTAGGAACCTCATGCTGATATGCACTGATATTCTGAGTGGCAGTGAAAAGTTTCGGAAATACTAATGCTGAAAAGTTACACCCCACTCCACCACCACCCCCGAAAGCAGAAATCCCTGCAGATCCTACAGCAGTTGGGTCCCTGGTTAACTCTTTGCTAAACAGATAAATTATTGAGCCTATAGACCAATTTCTAGGTTTCTCTAGTCAGTATTTAAATTTTAAATAACCACCTCTCCCCCCACTCAGTGAATTTAAATGCAGAATTTCCTATCTTGGGTCTAACCAGCTACTTTGAGTAATCTGCATACTGCGTGTTCTGCTTTCTGTACTCAGTTACTATAAAAAAGAAAGGCCAGTATCACCACTTAATCATATTTCTTTACGTAACACAATCTCATGATTCTACTGCTACCAAATATAATATAACTTTGCTCTTCCCTCTACACAAACATGCCTTTAGTAAAAACCACTTGGGAAAACAAAGATCTGGCAGAGTGCGTGGGTGACACCCTCAATTAGGCGGTGTGACACATGCCAGCACTTAGTGCCACACACCAGGGCTGCCTGCTCTCTCCAGCTAGGAGCGCAGCTGACTCCAGTGCATTAGCTGATGGTTGAAGAGTGTATCATAGACTCACTGAAGAAACGATTAGCAACTCTTAAAAGATTCAATCAGCTAGTAATTTGGTTCAGCCTGGCCTCGTGCTTTATGAAAACGTCTATCAGTCTGAATCCTCCCCGCTCTGTGAGCATTACCACTGGGAAATTTCTCTTGCCAGCTATCCCCTTACACCAGCCTCCTAACTAAATCCTGATAAAACTAGCTCTAAGATTTTAATTTCCATCACTCACTCATCCCAGACAATGTTAAACATTGTGGCGGGTGACACGCATGATATAATTAACTATAACTGAGGGGTTTCATTTGTTTAAATGCAGAGGCCTTATTTTCCATTCTCTCCCTTCTAGCAGGGAAGAAAGTAAGCACTGACATATATGGTACACCTCACATACCTCCAGCCATTTCTACAGCCAGCAAATGCTAATTTTTAGTGCTAACTCTGCCTTTCTTCAGCAAATCTGCTTCCTAGCTTCCTCCTGAGCCTCTGGGACTGGTAGTCACCTCAGGCAGTTTTCCAGAGTGGGTTATGTCGTGCTTTGTTGGAGTTTTCAGCACGTTCAAAATTTATGCAAAAGAAAAAAAACCCAGATGATCAAAGTAGGAGAAATACCTGAGCTTCTCTCCCTGCGATAGCTCACTTTCACTGAGCAAGCCCCAACAGCATCTGTCATTAACGCAATGGATTGCTTTGCTCAGACATCTGTGGGTCACATTATTTCATGACAAGGCTGCAGCAAGAGGGGAAAGTAAAACTGAGGCAGGTTATTAATCACTTACTCACCGTTTCCTGTACAACATAGAGGAAATAATCAAGCAGTAGAGTGGGTTATAAAGGGAGATTCCTGAGAAACAAAAATATGCAGTTCATTTAAGGCATTGCAGGAGGCTGTCTGATAGAGGTGGATTCAGTTTGTGGAAATTTGGCTTTATTTTATTTATGAGATTAAGTAACTGACAACAGCTGCCACATCTAAATGAGGGTATGATGGCATTCGCCCAGCATCTGAGAAGAGCAGCGCTTCAGATTTACAAGTCTCCTCCATTCATATCCGAAAAGCATGTGGTTTGATCCAGAGTGGGTGGAATGAGCCCAAAACTACACTCAGTGATATTACACTACCAGGAACAGAGATCTGGAGGGAATTTGCCACACATAAATTAATGCCAGCCTTAACTGGAGTAACTTTGACTCATCGATATACGCAGCTGTGTCCTCGCTAGGGAGTTTTCTGGCTACATACAATTTTACACATCTGTCAGCTTTAAATCAGGGATCCAAATATAGACTGCAATGTGCCAGGACACTGTCAATTTGCCCCTTTCCCTTGGGCCTATAAAGCACTAAATGGGCAGATATTCATCAGTGAGAGATCAAGTCCTGATCCTGCTCACACCCCATAATCCTGTTAACCTCAGCAGTGCAGAATGGGACTCAAAACAAAGCTGCACACAAATTTTTAAATCATCATCCCCTCCCTTTTATCAATCTGCATCAGACTGAAATTTTTCTCCATTTTTTCCCTGCCATGCAAACTGAAAACTGTTGCCAGTTTCCTGCCAGCTAGCAGTGGGGAAAGTCAAAAGGTGCACAGTATCAGTGACAATGAGTATTGAATCCCCATGAGCTCATATTCTGAATTGGCATTTCTGTGACGAATAAGGGACATAAAACTCCCCTTGAAGAATTTTCTAAAGCCACACTGAAGTAATCACCCAAAACACAACAGAGGTGGCTTACACAAGAGGGATATGGGATTTTGCAGTTTTGAGAGAGCAAGGCTTAGGACTGATAGATTTGGTAATTTATGAGGCATTTCTAATACTGACCTACTCTTCTGTTAGGTTTGCAGGACAACAAAGGCTCATCCCTGGTTCTGCTCCTCCCATGAATTTCCAAGGGGAAAAGAGAGCATCCAAAAAAAGGGACAGGACTGGTGATGTTGGCAGTCGAAGAGGCTGTTATAGCAGCTTTGCACTTCAATAGCAAGTTAGTTAAAAAAATATAATAAAAACAATGTAGCCAATTTAAGCATTAGTAACCTATAGGTAATGGTGGTTATTGCAGAAAAAAACCCTTCACTTTTCACTAATATTATTAGCAGTAATATTGATGGACCAAATGCCAAAACCTCTAACAAGAAACATTGCTAAGGACAAAAAAAAATCAGTTTGGAGTATGCTTTTTTTTTTTTTTTTTTTAATATATATTACTGAGCTTTATATTTCAATCTTCAGAAATAGCACAGTCATCAAAGACTCTCATCCCCGTGAACGGACTAATTGAGGAATGGATAGGGTTTCCCAGAGACTAACAGCCCTGGGTAGCAAAGCTGAGCTGCCCTGCTACAGTGGTGCTGCGAGGAATAAGCCTATGACAAGACCTTTGGTCCGTAACTGTGATGGATACCAAGTTGCTACAGCAAATATTGCCCTGGATGACTGCCAAGGATTAATCTTTTGACAATTAGGAACTTGTTTCATTTTCCAGCATAAACGAGGGTATGCCTTCTCTAACCTAATCTCAGTTTGAAAGATGTCAAGCACATTCTTCAATACAAAATTAAAAGACAGGCTGTTTTATCTTCAAAAGAAGCAATTGGAACATAGAAAAATTGCACTTAAATCTACCGTTGGATACAGGATTAGACAAAGACTGGCTGTGTTTTAATGATGTGTACAGCTTTCAATACCCTCTTAAAAATCACAGTTCTTAAAAAAAATAATCAAATGACACAATCTGGTAGAAATTGTATTACTTTGTAGTGATCAAATTCTGTCCTTAAATGTATACACATGGGGGTCTGTTTGACAGCAAGCTTGTGTAACCAGAAAGCCTTCATCTGAGTGGAGAATCTGACCAACAGATGCAGAAAAACATATATGTTTGATGTAGCAGATTTCTATACTGTCAGAAGAGTAGCATCTGGCCCTGAAAGTATTTTAACATACTGAGACCGATGCATTTGACATATTGTAGTCTTGCTGAGTTCCTTCCTTTATTTGGAGACGATGAACTTGATAGCAGTCCGCGTTACCAAGTGATTAATAAGTCACTTTTGTAAAGGTTATCTGTTAAAAATACATCTGATTAATTTGGTCCAATGACAGAAGAGGAGCTATAGATCCCTTACGGCTGACCCAGAGGCCAGCGCTGTATAACAATGGACAGGTTTCATTTATAACGTGGTGAACACACCTGGAAATCTGCTTGTAATTAGAAAGTGATAATGAATCCATCTATCAAAAGGAGGCTGGTTTGTCAGCAGTTCTGGATGCAAGCCCTGATATTTACTGTAAATTCCTCTGGCTTTCCCTGGGGGGTGCAACTGAAAATATGAGTTTTCGGCACCTCAAACTAGGGCCTTTCCAGGCTCCAGTTTTAAGGAAGAAGTTTTTCTTTTTGGTGAATTCATGATCTTGCTCTAACAGTGAATAAAAGTGACAAGTGATGAGTTACAGACATGAATCTTTTTCTTCAGACATCATTGTGTCTGTTCCAGCAGAAGAGAAAAGAAAAAGATGCTTAGGGAGTCTGATGATCTGAAAGACAAATGAGACCTATACAGAGGGAAAATGCCTGAATGAAGAAAAGTAAGGGAGCCTCCAGATAACAGATGATGATTAAAGAGAGTTGCGTTACCTACTGCAAGTTCCTGACAAAGGGTATAGGTCATTCAATACCTATAAAGATTATTGGGGCGATACTCGGGCTGTTTCACAAATAATCTGATTAACATGAGCTTCTGAAGAAGGCTCAGACTCAAAGAGGACTTTGAGATGATGAGCTTTGGGAACTGGAAAAATAGAATTACCATCAAAGCAAATGGTCAGGAAGGATGAAAGGGAATGGAAGGAGTTTGGAAGAGCCCTGACAACAGCTGCTAGTCTTTTTCTTTTTTATCTGCATTCAGGTAGAGAAATCTGAAGATACCAGAGTTTTAGTTCCAAAAAGTAACTGGAACAGGAACAGAGACATTACTAAAGGCACTTGAGCACCTCCATCACCCTGGGCAACTGGTAGTGATGATCAAATATAAATAACAACCCTGAAGGAAAGCCACAACAAAAGAATTCAATACATTTTTGAATATTGATTCCTCCCAGATACCAGAGCAAGCCAGACAGGACAGAAAGAAAACTGGACATCAGTCTTTAGTGTAAAATCAGTTACAATCCAATTAAGCATCTACCAGAAAGCCAATGTAAACACTCACATGTGGCAACAAAAAAGAAAACAAAACCATGTAGGATCAGCCCTCTAAAATATAACAGCGTAGGATGAAGAGACCTGGCCTGTTTCACAGCCACAGAGAGATGATTAAAGTATAAAACACACATGTCAGAATAAAACTGTTAAATAAATCATTTTACAAGGAGGAATTTTAAAGTTTATTTCCACAGTCTTCTCTGCAACTAGCTAATTACCTGCTTATATCTTCTTAAGATGAGGAGGAAGCCGAGAAGAGGCCATTAATAAATCAGATGTTCCCCAGCAGCCCCAAGTCTTTAAACACAGTGGACGACAGTTTTTACTACAGGAGAGTATAGCCAAGCTCATAACAACATTACTCAAAAAGTCCAAACAGCCCTTCAGCCGCCAGTCTTCTCAAGTGTTTGTGGGGAAAAGGTCCATTAAGGAAACTCTAGAATATACACACATGGAAGAAAGTGAAGAACTGAAGCACAACTGAGTGCAAATGTTAATCTCTGGCAGCCACAGCAAGGATGCTGTGGCTGTGGTGGAGGCTCTTGCTTCAGAGCAGCAGGACAATCCAGGACAGTCTATGATCATGGAGAGAGAGAAAGTATTCCTCAAGGCCCTACAGATGCCATTGACCAGGGGCATGTCAACACAGAGAAAGGCCCACATAGCAAGGAGAGGCAATGACTGAGAATAATGCAAATCATACACTAAAATATGAAGATCCAGGTAGGTAAAAGATTTGAGAAGAAAATAATCTGATCAAAGTAGCAGATCTGAAGTCAAAATTTAGCTGTCAACCATAATATCTAATTAAAATTTAAATGAAGAATTCAGAAAAGCAAAGACAGCCATCCTCCCCTCAGCCCACGTATTAGGAACAAGCAGCAAACTGTATTAATACCAAACCCAGCAAGAACACATACTATTTATCCCTCAATCAGCCATAGAAAATGATGTGATTAAGAAAATTTGATTAATTTTTCTGATAAATGCTCAGGAGAGAGTTTGCAGAAAAGGACAACCAGGGAAAAGAATAAACACAAAGAAGAGCATCTATCTGCAGTCAATGGAGAAGACAATCACCACCACACCCTTTTTAGTACCCCAGAGAAATTGCCCAGAATGGCTGGGGCTTGAAGGACAGCAAAGCACCCTAACAGCCATCCTGTGACAGGACTCATATGCTCACAGCCCTTGGGATAACCACCAGAAAGGTTTAATTGGGACACAACTACTGAGATCAAAAGCTCTCACACAGCTGCAGCCTCAACAGGACCAGGAAGAACTACACCATTACAGAATACCAGTTGCCCTCTATAATCCCAGCTGTTACTACTGAAATAGGAGGTCTTTTTCTAGCACTTGCCCAACACAGCCAAGAGCTGCTGCAAGGACAGTTGTGTGGTTATACCAACATAAGACAGACAGACCCAACCACCAGTGCCAGTGGAGCTCTCACTGGAAGGCAGAGGTTCTGGAAAAAGAGAGTAAGTTATTGAAGGTACTGCCACAGCCAAGATCAAGCAACTGAAAGATTTAAACAGATGAAAGACCACAGAGTGGAGAAGCATAGGGAAGGGGGGTGGGCAGTGGAAAGTACAACAGAAGAAGAGAGGGAAGAGAACGATGAAGTGGAAGAGGCACAGCAGCATGCATCACCAAGAAAGGTCCAGATCTAAACAACCACCACAGCAAATCCTACCTGCCCAGTAACACCAGCCTCCACCCTGCACCTTCTCGCACATCATCTAGCAACCTGCAGAAGGCAGCCATCATCTTGGCATATTGGTGCCAAGGAGATGAGTGCAAAACAGTTGTTTGGCAAGCACCGGGGCTTCAAATTCCACATGATTGAATATATTTCCCTTAATAAAACATATTTATTAACGCAAGGCTATTTTTAAATGTGATTTTTAGAAACTGTGTCATTCGAGAGGTATGTTGCAGGGTGGAAGGCTGGAGAGGCAGAGAGCGGGAATAGAGGCCCTCTGAGTGTTGCTCATGGAGACAAAGCTATTGGGAAAGCAGTAATAGGAGAGCAGCAGATACAGAGCAGATACCAAAATCATGGGTGATGATGTTAGTGAAGATGCTGGTTGTGCAAGCATGTGCGGTGGGGCCACATGGTTCTATTGGATGCCAAGAGATCCCAAAACACAGCAGGATGAAGCCTGAGTTAAGTGCCGGGTGAAGGCAAAACCCAACAATAATATTACTGCAAAGCTGAGCATGGTCAGTGAGTTAATGTTTGTGAAGTGCCATAGAAGCTCTACATTTTTCAGACACCTCATGATATTGTGGCACAAAAAGAAAGCTAAACAAAGAGCCACATTCACTTCAGCTCCATTAGAAACATGAAGAACAAAATCAGTTCCAGACATGTGGGAAAGGACCAACAATTTCTAACAACAATAATGACAGCATTAGTTTTCCAAGAGAAAGAAAAAAACATGACGGAATAAAAAAAATTGTCACAGGAACCATAAAAGATGATGTCTTCAAGAATCCAAGTATAATTTAAAAAGAATTATTAAAAGGAATTAAAACTACTTTACTGGATTTAAAATTTACATGTCTGAAAGACTGGCACGGTTTCGAAGATATTCTTGTATAAATGGTCAGTAATAACAGTCTGTATAATGAGTACACAGTAATTAAGATATATAGAGTGCAATAACTTAATGAGCACATCATATTTTCCCCTAAGGAAGGGCATTAGCGCTGACAGATCCATCTGCGCGCCTCACACCTAGAGTCTTGTCCTGGTGGCACACTCCTCACACACCTCCCCCACAATATTTTGCAAGAAGCATTGGTCAATGCAGGTAAATGCCCTTACACTTTTATGTTGACTTATAAATACAAAACTATTAGTTCACTGACATCTGATCTAGTAAAAAGAGATTTGTACCAAGTCATCCTACTTATTTCATCCTTGTCTGGCACAGCTAGCTGAGAGTTCTCTACTATCGAGTGAGTGATCTTACTGCCCTGTCAAACTGCTCACTCCCCACTCTCCCCCACACTCAGGAAAACAGTCTTGTTCATAGCCAGAAAAAGCAGTAATAATCCATCATCACATACACAGAGCAGTCCCTTAATTCCCTGTTTTCTTTTATTTTACCTTCTTGGCAACCACTCATTTTCCTTTCTTAGAGAAACCTGTCTCTCGTTCCTTTTACAGAAATGGTCTCCTAAACTTCAAACACAACAGCCTATACTGTCAATGTTTTTCTGGCATCCTCTAAAGTGATCAGGGCTTTTGGGGGCACAGCACTTCCCAAGTCAGCCTCTTGCACAGATCTAATGGATCAAGTATGCCCAATACTCATTCCTGTCAAATGCATCATATAAATACTGCTCCGGCGGTGTTTTTATGACCAGCACAGGAACAGATTTGGAAACAAACAAACCTTATCCTCAAGACCAGAGACAAGGATATTAAGGAAAAAACATTTTGGTGGATGCAAGTGTGTGTTTTCCTACATACTGCCCAGCAGGGAGGAAGGTGAATTGCTACTTACTTTCACAGACAGCAGTAAGATTTCTGATTCACCCTGCCAGGCTCAGACAGTATTATCACCTGCATCAATTAAGGTACCTCAGCAAGGGTATTTGCAAAAAATTTACAGTAATGGCTTTATCAAAGCATGAAAACATAAACGTGCCCTGATTGATAAGGAGGAAACAAATTATTAGATTATGAATGATTCCTTTAGGGTCATTTGCAAAATAAGGGGATATGTTCTGTAGGTACTTTTCTTCAAAGGTGAAAAAATGGCTAGTCACAAGAACAAAAAAAAAAGGCACCACTGGATTTCCTGCCCTCCTGGATGCTGTCCTCTTTCCCTTTCTTATTTGACATTTAACTCATAATCTTTGCTATTTTATTTTTACTAAAATGAAATTCTGATCACCATTTCTATGAATCTCTAGGGTTTGTACAAGGTCCCTTGTAGCAGCTGCAAACCTTATCTCAGTTCTCCCAGCTTGTCCTCTGAATTACTTCAAACCAGCTCCAAACAGACTTGTCTACAAAGTCTCTCAAATAAGCGCAACTGCAACAAGGATTTTCATAAGAGCAGTCCTTTCTCTAGATCTCTGCTGCAACACAGTTTTGCCCATGATCCTCCTGGCTCAAAGCCAGCGTCAGGACAATATAACCAGCATAAATATACCCGATCAGCCTACTTTTTCCACTTGACAAAGAAAGAATAAGTTAACATACTTCTCTAATAGATTTTTGAAGTTTTTCACCTGTTTCTACTTTTCCAAAGCTCCCAGATCAACCAGCCCCTGAGACTTCCACCCCAGGCCTTTATTCTCCATTACTAGAGACCTTAAAACAACAATGGTGTCCTCTCCAATGGGAAAGCAAAGGGAGCAAAATCTGACTATGAATTTCCAGCTGAGGATATCGTTCGACATGGTACATGTTCTCAGAAAGCAAAGACACAGGCACTGAATTACAGACTATTTCCAGGAAATAGTACAGAAGGTACTATTATAGGGAGGTAGGATGCTGCAGGAAAGCACTTCCACCCCATATAAGAAAGATCCCATGTACTAGCCTCTTCAAATTCTGTGGTGTTTCTTTGTAATAAAGAAAAGCTTTGAAGCAGCAGTTTCTTCCTTGTGTCTCTGAAGCAGCTCAGAAGTGAAGTCTGACTGCCAAAGTCTCCACTGAAAGAAATTTCTGACAAGGGCTGGGAAAAAGGGCTGGGTATGGATGGACTGACCACGATGATTGTCCAGAGCACTCTATTCTTTGATGTCAAGGTCAATCCCATCTCACAGGAGAAAGTAAGGAACTCTGCAATAGTTCCTCCATACAGATCAATGTCTTATGAAGTCTGTATGGCACAGGAGATCGTAAAACCTCTTCAAGTCATTCCTTGGTGATTCTTGAGCAGCAAATACATCTTACTTAAAAACAATCAAAAGAAGCCTTTAGGATCATAGCCTTTGTACAAAGGATTCACATACTTCTTGATTTTCTGCTGTCAGTTGCTCAAGTGAAGAACTAGATGAATAGGGGAATTTGTTCTGGTAGACGTTAGTGTCCTGCAGCATGCAAGCAGAGGTCTCTACTGCTGGAAGCAGGGCCATGGTGCCAGCCACCATGTGTGGGTGGCCCCTGCGCTGCTCAGTTGACCTGACCAGTCTCAACACTCAAGTCTGCACTCTGTGGAAATTTCAGAGTTTCTTGGTTGCATCATTCACAGATCTCAGAGGCAATGACTGCTATGAGACAATGGGGAAAAGGTGAGATTTGAAGACTATCAATGAGGACAGACAGCTTCCAGCAACAGGTTTAACACATGATGTGCTTTCAGCAGTGAGGCTGGATTACTGTTGGAAAGTACCTGGTTCTGTCCATATCTCTTCTCTCAAGGCCAGCACCAATGCCAACAGTCTTTGGAAATCAGTGTTTAAGCCAGCAGAGTGTGTCACAGTCTGTTTGCAGGTCTTTGTCACAGCCACACAGAAGCTATCAGTTTTCTTTCTTAATGTCTTCCTGAGCCTCACCAGAGCCCTTACGGGAGGACTGTGATGGTCCTTCTCAGCTTCCACCTTGAAGCCGAGAATATACCTCATTCATGTTCAACTTCGCTGCCTTGAAGTGCTAGCACTGCCTTTGACATCGGAGGTGACATTGGCTTTAGTTCTGCTAACAACACTGACATCAAAGCCAAAGGGAATACTGGGTTGACCATCTATACCAGCTTTTGTGCTGTTTCAAAAGTCAAATGTCTATTTCTTTCCTTTGGGCACCAAAAGACATTATAAAATTATTCCCATTGTGGTATCATGAATTGAGAATCTCAGAAAACTGTAGAGTATCTACTCGGTATATGGGATTTCCTGAGGCAGAAGAGATGTAAGCTCTTTTGCCCTCCAGGGCAGTTACTGCACAGCAGGATGGGTGAGGCTTAAAGACAGAGCATTTTGTGTCTCCATCTCACAAGGGCGCTTTGCCAGTCTGTCCAGCTGTTTGTTACTTCAGTAGTTAATGGCATTCAAACCAGAAGAAGAGAGGATTGTAAATGAATCTACGAATTGTATAGTTCTTGAAGATTTCAAAGGAGTTTAGCTTGAGCTAAAAGCTAGCATGTTGGAAACCATTTAGATATCATACTGTGATGGTCAGTAAGAGGAAACCGAAGTTTCATCCTACCTCCTGCCTTAAGTAAACAAGATACATGTGTAGCCCTGTCAGAATCAACTAGTCAAGAACAAGTCTCAAGCACATTTAAAACCAAATCTATACTGACACTGACTTTGAAGTGTATTTTTGGTGAGCGTATATAAAGCATATATATAAAGCTATATATAAGCATTTACAGAAAGGGAAAAGAAAGACCAACTCTGATACAAGCTTGCAGGTTGTCTTAGTACTTGAGCCTTCTAGATGTAGAAAGGGGTTTGCTAAGAAAGGAAAACATGCTGGGGATTTGATCTATATTCCAAAGGGTCTTTGCAGTCATATAAATGACCCAGACTTATTATAGCTTCAAAAGACACACATAGTTAATACTGATTTTATCAAATATCATAATACTACACAGGCTAGCATTGCTTTTGAAAGTATTTGCATAATGAGTAACATGTCAAGCTGTGTAAACCTTTGCATTTTTAGTTTCTCATCTAGATAACTTTTAAACTAGGTCAAAAGCAAAGGTGGGGGGGGTTGTTTTATTTTTTTACTTTTAAACACTTTTAAGCAGAAATAAGATTTGCTATTTTTCAACCATTCATGGCCCTTCCTTCATTTTAAGCAAGGAGAAACAGTCCTGACATATTACATATGACATATGACATAATGGATTTCTGGAAAAATCTTTTGCTGATTAACCATGCAGTGAAATGAAATGCTTAATAGAAAACACTTGGCACAAGCTCCCTGATCAAAATGTCACCTTGAAAATGGCTCTAAGTCATTTGTCACTGTAGAGTTTACCCACGTTGCACAATACTGGCACCCCATACTAACCCACTGCAACTAGACAGCCTGGGGTGATAAAGAAATTACAGGTATTACCTTTCTGGCTCTCCACCGATAATTAGCAGCTCCCATAGGTTGCAATGATCTAGGAAATAGCATGTCAAAGGAAATACCATGTCTTTGTGCAAGTAGTGACTTTTCCAGTGCTTGACTATCTTTGGCCAAGGTTAAATTTAGGTCACCATACATGTAAATGTATAGAATCACGCATATGATGCCAAACAAACTCCATTGAATATTTGACCTTTATAGAGTATATTTTTCTTGTAGTATCTAGAAATTATTTGTAAACGGTGGTATTCAAAGTGTGAACAGAGTTGAGAGGTTTTAAACAGAACTAGGTGTGTTCACTTGCTCTGCTGCTATAAAGATGTCCGGGCCCTGATATTTTAGACAGAACAAGCTTCAGCTGAGAAATGACATCAACGTTAGTCTGCACAGTGCCCCTTCTGATTGCAGGCAAAATGAAGATTCCTCAGACAGGCGACTCAATGCCCTCATAAAGGGTAAAAGTCAAATTCTGCCCTTTTGAAGAAAAATGTTGGTAGCTGTCTGCCTGCTTTGAAAATTGCCATACATTCTCTACAGATATGACTGAGAACAAATATGGTTAGTGTTTTACCCCTACACGTCTTTGCTTATTTTTTTTATGTCATTCAGATTGTTTCAGTGTTATTGTGCATTTAAGAAGCTATTTATTACCCCTGCCTTCTAGGAAATGATACAAATACCTGGAATGTATGAAACATTTGGGTAAAAATGCTACAGTCTAAATTTTTTATCCAGCATGTGTGGCACATGCAACAGAAATCAATACACCAAAACATCCCCTAATTCCCATATTCCCATCACATACACAGCAAACGCAGCCCCCACAATAAAACGTAGACCAGCAAGTGCAGTGGTACTTGGCACATTGCATCCCCATCGGTCTGCAGGTTTTCACACCTCCTTTCTGCTTCTGGTCTCTGTAGCCCATCTCTAGATGTCCACCCTGCATCTGAAATAAGTAGCTCCAGTTCCCTCTGAAAACTCAGAGTTATTTGTCTGGTCGAGGGAACGAAGATACTTCTTAGCCTTCTTAGTCAGAAATACACACCAAAAGTGTGATTTACTGCATAGCCTGAACATGACACTACAGCACAGCACAGAAGGATTCTCGATGGCTGCTTTAGTAAAAACAAAGACTATATTTCTATTTGTATGAGTGGTGTGGTTCCATAACCAATATTATTGAGCTTTTTTTTTTTTTAAAGTGAGATTTTTATACCTAAAAGCTGAGAACCTCTTGTGCTACAACATCTGTCAAAATGCTTCTTTATTTCCCCATGTGTCTCTGCATTTGCAGTTTGAGTCAGACCTTTTGGATGGCACTTTATGGTGTCTTCTCCTACCTATGGCCCTGGGAACATTGTGATACACAGGGGGGCTCTTCGTGAGACATGCTAACACCAGGTCCATGAATGATTTAATAAGGCCTGAGTGGTCTTTTTTCTCTCTCCCTGAGCAGTCTGTGGTACAGAGGGGAAAAAACAAATACTTCCATCATCACAGTACCAACATTAACCTTTAGGTAATGAGTACCATAACTCAGGCCATTCAGTTTTTTTCAGTTCAGAAAAATCACATGAAGACATGAAGAGGAGGATACTAACAGTCACACTGGATGAGCCCACATATAACTGGGAAATTCGGGTGTGCTGCAATGGAGCAGCCACATCTTTGTGAATGGTGCCACACAAACGATTAGGAGCATCTTTAGCTCTTACCAGCTTTCTGAGTGTTCCTGGGCTGTGTGTAACCTATCGGAGAAAAGAAACAGTCTAAAGCCATAAAGGGGCCCAACCTCTCAACAGAAATGTGGTAGCTGTAGAAAATGTCCAACACTGGCACACAAACGTGCACACTATATGGAAATACCCTCACCTACACTGTTTTGTTATTGGCAACAAGCAGAAGGCATCTCCTTCTCCCCTCTGTGCCTCCTCTTCCCAAAAGGCTACAACTATTTGTTGGAGGAAAGACTAGCATATTCCTCAAAACTAGTACACGCCAACGACTCGGCTCCTTTTGTTGAACTTTAAGCTATAAGAGAAGATAACCTACACCTTTGTGCACTCTATGATCTAGTGAATCTGCAAAGGACTCAGATTTGCAGGATGATAGGGGACATGGCAGATTACAGACTCCAGTCAGCACCTTTAATAAAGTCCATTCACAAAACACAAGGAACAACACCTTATGTCCCTGCTGCTGACTTTGGGAGGCTGCTCTCAAACCTCCCTCCATTGCTGGTCAGGAAACCTCCCTTTCCTCTACAAGCTGCATTCATCTTCTGACCCGTGCATTCCCAGTTGCCCTTGTGCAAACACTGTCCTCTAGGTTTAACTGATTCCTTTCACCTCCAGCAGCCTTCCCCTCTGGTGCACTTAGCATACTCCGTATCACTGCTCAGCCTTTGCTGAGCGCTTTGCTAGACTAAACACGCCAGGCTCTTTCAGTCTTCTCTCTCCAGGTCTGATTCTAGCTGACATTTTCCGAGTGCACAACACACTTCCAGCCCTGTACCACATAAAATTTCGATTGTTCCAGTTTTAACGTGTAAAAAGTGCTGAGCACTCGTAACTTCTTGGTTTTGTTTTTAAAATATCTCTGCCTTATCTAGTGCATTTATGGAACAGTTTTGCTACCAAGTTACACATAAAGTAACTTAACCCAGTGAAGATTTTGCTCCTGTGGACCATTTGCTTCTATGGTGAAACATAAAACACTTCTCATTCTGGAATGGGAGCTAATATTCACTATGAGCTTTTTGTTCAGAGTTTCTGATTAAGACAGTGTATTTTACTGTATAAAACAGCAAAATCAAATGCTCATATTACGTTGCCTCTGTACATCAAAACTTGTCTCACAAATCCATTGATTTTATTTTTGTATATCTAGAATAACTCATGTCACTGTCTGGATGCACAAAACTGAAAACAGACAAAGGGTGTAGCTTACAACTCTGTGTATGCTGCCATTGCCTTGAAATGCATATTAAGTTTAATGTGGAAGAGATTTTTCTGTCAGTCTAAGCAGTATATCGGTCTGGTTAAAGAGACAGACTAGAAATCCTTAGCTGCAGCACAGCAGTGAAATACATGGGATAATGCCACACGTGATACACAAATACGTAAAGAAAGGCTTCCTGCATTCCTTTTTAAGTTTATTTAAGCTCATTTCCTTCAAAGATTTTACTTAATTCAGGAGAAGGTCAAGGCAACTCTCCTCCACTTTTCCCCAAGCAGAAAAGGAGATGAAACATTTTCAAAGCACCTGTATTGCCTAGATGAGCTCAGAGATTGGTTCTGTGGCCCAGAGCTCGCGTCAGCTTTGCCATCCCTGGCAGAAGACAGTATCCCACTTCTTACATGAGTTCAGAGTAGTCCCTGCTCACATGTATTGCTGCTGTTTCTTTCTCCTGTTATACCCTTCTCATTTTCCCCTCATCTGACAATCCTGTTGGAAAGGAGAGTGTTCTGTGGGTGATCCAAGCCACCTGAACCTGAGCTGGTGGCACCAACACATTTCCAGCTTCTTTCAGCAAGGGACCTGAGGTTTTCCTGAGCAACTCTCCATCCCCTGGACATCAGTGGCATCCATCAGATTCATACCTTCTCTGAACATGTCTCAACCCAAAAGGTACCTCAACACAACTACATGAGCCATTTACTTGGGAGAAAACTTTACCCCCTATCAGCTGTTCTTTGGGATCTATCTGAGCATAACCTAGAGGTATCTGAGTGTAACCCAGAGGTAAAGAGGAGGCCAATTACTCCTCTGGTGTAGTGACTGCAAAAGGTGCTGTGAGTTAAAGCCAGTCCCTGTGGCTCGAGAGATGCAGAGCAAATGGGGGGACCTCTCAGGAGCATATCCGTGTGTTGAAGCCCAGGAGCTATAAGTGATTTCTGCCTATGGATGAGCACACAAACCTCCTGCTGGGACCCGCAGGGAGCCTGGAGAACTCATCTGAGGGCAAAACTCAATCCTACCCATACAGCTCAAATGAAAAGATAATAAAAATCCCCTCCGTGTTCAGCCACGTGACATGGAGCTAATGTTGCATGATGGAATTGTACAACTTGCTCTGTTTCCTTGGCCTCATTGCCAGAAAAGCAACAAAATTAATATTTAGCTTCATGTAGTGCTTTTTGTCCTATTTTTAAAACCCAAATAAACCTTGTTTGGAAAAAGCATTTCAGGAACCTGAGTGACACAGCCTCTTCACTGGCAGAGCCCCAGTAATAGCAGCGTTCGATCAGAGACGTGTCCTGGGCTCCTCTTCTGGCAGGCAGTCTCAATAGGTTTTGTTCCCAGTACACTTTCACGAGAACCAAAAGCAACACTAATACAGGGAAAAATACTTAGCCATGGTCAGAATTATTGTATCTCAACTACTAGCTACAGCACAGAGGCCAAAATATGCCTATACAAGCTCTGAAAGGAAAAGCAGCATCGCCTTGCACAGCAGCATTGCTCCCTTCTCTTCTGCTCCACATTCACTGGGAAATACTGACGGGAAATGCCTGATAGCAGCTGGCACACGGCACAGCTGGATGGGATTGCTACAGCTAACCCTACACACAGAAATGAGACGGAGAAAATACTACAGGATGTTTGTTACTGTCCCTCCTCAATAGCTGATAGGCTTTTTAACCTGAATTTTCCCCATCGAGCTTTAATAACAACACTATCAGTTACTACAGTAGATATTTTCATGGCATATCATCTCCTCTTTAAAAAAACAAGCAAACAAAAAAAAAACTGTCCAAGGAGTTCATCCTGAAAAAATAAACTCCCGTAATTCACACAGAGCAGATTCCATTGTGAAAACATTCCTTTTTCTCTTCAGGAATGTGAAACTGTTTAACTCCATCTACACACCAAGCTCCACAGCCTGGAAAAGACCCAGCCAGGTTTCGCATTTGTAAACCATGGTGAACATCCCACCAGCCTCAAATAAAGCCACATGGAAAAGTGAAATAAGAAGCGATGAAGCTCTCACTTGCACTGCGAACCTGTGAAGGACTTTTAACTACATTACACTGGGTTTACTTACCTCACCTGAACACGGTGCATGCATTGGTCTGAGAGGAAAACCTTAGCAAAGGCAAAAAACAGCAAAAGCCAAGGATTTGGGAAAATTCTATGCGTAACTTAAAAAATCTTGTTGATGTTGTGAAGTCATAATTACAGTACCAGCAAGTGCCTCTACACACAGCAGAAAGCAAGGAGGGCTCT
This sequence comes from Pedionomus torquatus, assembly GCA_013398155.1. Classification (NCBI taxonomy): domain Eukaryota; kingdom Metazoa; phylum Chordata; class Aves; order Charadriiformes; family Pedionomidae; genus Pedionomus; species Pedionomus torquatus. The sequence continues at coordinate 193,929 of VZRU01014838.1, forward strand.
GACTTTGGCAAAGTGAGCTCAGGTCAGCACCGCAGCTGTGCCAGTCTGTCCCTCCATGGCCAACAGGTGCTAGAGCAGGAGTGGTATCAGAACAAGGTACTGGGACAGGTGCTAGCCCTCTCCATAGAAATTGGGGAGGAAAGGTGGCTCTTGGCATCTGAGGGGCTCTGCAGAATAAACACAGCTTAAAACCCTAATTATAACCAGAACAGAAACCTCTTTCTAGAGGTTCACTGATGGCAGCTTAAACTCTTCGTGAAAAGTTAGCCCTAGTGACTCTCTTCCAACAAAAGACCAAGGTTACCGAGCAATCACTGAAACTACAGCTCAGGGCAGACATATATCCTAACAAAGTACATTTTACAAATAACCTTTAATAACATCTTCTGTAGAACTCTGGAAGACATTGGCAACTGAGTTACAAGTGCCCAGGGAAAGGGGCACAAATGAAAAACCCAAGAACTTGCATAGAGACGCCAGTCCCTGGGCTGTGCACAGACCTGACAGGTGCCAGGAGTCCCCCTCTTGAGAGCACATGGGTGAGGGGGCAGGAACCCCCCCTGCAGCTGATCCCCCGCTGCTCAGCACCCATAATGCAGGCAGCACCCTGCCAGCTGAACGCCCCCCCACCCGCTCTGCAAAGGAAAGATGGTTTCTATGGGTTGAAAGGAACAAAACCAACCTGAAAATAAGGAAATGATCTTCATGTTTATGTATGTTGTGCACATACAGATAGGAGTGTATATATATGAGGTTTCATATAGTAAAGAACATATAACTCACACATATCATCACACATGTAAACCACACAAGTACATTAAGAAAAACTGAGCACGTGGCTAGAATCTTCTATGTCATCACAGGCAAACGCATGTTTTGTAACAGAAAGTTACTGTAAAACACCATGGAAATCTGTACGTAAATATTGCTCAGTTTCAGAAAGTCTGTCTGTACACACCACTGCTTCATAAGGACCATAATTTCTTAAAGAAATGATCCTGTATTTAACGCAAACAATAAGACACTACATTTATTCTCATTATTTTATAATGATTCCACACAGTAAAAAGTGTACTTCTGTTATGGGGAGTTCTAAATCTAAGTACTGTAACCATGTTGACATATGGGAGGATGTTCATCATCCTTAAACAAGTTTTGGGGGCTTAAAATTTCACTTGTATCAGGAAAAAAAAAAAAAAAAAAAAAGGTCTGATTTTATTTCTTTATGTATATTTTTTTTCAGCATACTCATCCAGAAGAGTAAATGTAGAATACATTCAACAAATAACATTGACAGGAAAATTCTGCTTACAAAGATGTAAAGACATGGTATTTTTTTAATAGACAGATAGGTAGACATGTATATATATACGTATCTGTATATATGCTTACACTGTCATGAATCTTCACTAAGCAGGGATTTAACACAATTTTCCTACAGCAGGATCTCATTATGATTTTAAAATCATAAATATGTGCAAAGGCAGTTATAGACCTTTTAATTTATTTTGCATGCAGTCACCAAGATTTGAAAGATACACACAAATTAGCACAAAGAGAGACAAAAGGAGATCTGGCCTAAACTGAGCAGTTAGACGTTAGATGTCTAGTTTTGAGTTATTCAAAGCTCTTTTTGTATCAAGTATTTGTAAGGATACCTCAGTATCATCCTGCCTAGACAGGGACCTAAGGTGGATCTGCTGAAGGACCCTGAAGTGCTTGTTTGCTGTCTGTAAAGGGAGCTTACAGTTACAAGCCAGTATATAAATTTTAGAGGTGTCTAAAACTGTGAAAGGTAAATCTAGACACCCACATATACCTGTGCAGAGGTGTGGAAAAAGCTATTTTCAACCCATGGAGAACTGCATGCCATGCCTGAGGTCCACCTCCACCTTCCTGCAGCGTGATGCCCACAGCTCCCAGGACATCACTTGGTCCATCTCCCACTCCTGAAATGCTGCAGCCAAGGCCTGAATATACATCAGATATGCACCATTAGCAACAACGTTTCCTGCATTTGCAGTATATAAACTTGTTCCTATAACAGCTCTTGCTATTCTCCGTCATTTGGCTGGTGCTCTGTGATGTAACCCACTGTGCATGAAAGAAATCCCTTTTTCTCTGGCCTCAACAATGCACCCATTTGTGAGCAAAGCCACGGCTTTCCCCCACGGAGCTGGTTAGTCGTGATATTTCATTTAAAATTCTTGTGGAAGCTTATGGGCTGAAGTAACCATGATGTGAAAACCAGATGTCCAAGCAGAGGAAAGATTCAAAGGGCTTTCAGGAACAGGGAGATTCATAATTCGGCTTCATAGCCTGAGCTGTTCCCTTCCACGACGGGCTCTGGCAAAGGGCAGGGTGCCACAGGGTTGTGCATGGGGGTATGTAAAGCATGTCCATGCTCTCACCGTGACATGGGCCTGTGCTCAAACAGAGGAGGAAAGGGGAACAAGCCAAGGCTTATGGTCGGTCTCCACTTTCTGTGCAGTCAGCCACATCCCAGCACCGCCACCTTGCTCATGCTCACAAGCCTCATCCCAGGAACAAGCAGGGGCACAGCCACCATGGCACCAGCTCTGGGCAGCATCCTGCATCCAGCTGATGTGGCCTCAGTCACCACATTGTGGATGTCACTGTGCAGTAACAGCAGCTGTAGCAGACTGTGAGACCGGTGAGTAAGGCGCCTCGAAACCTTGTTGACGTCTGAGCCACAGACCTCAACCTTAGCCTCCTGCTAAGCATGAGTGGGCAGTGGGATGCTGCTCTCAAGAGCTCAGTCTCCAGATCTGTGAGGTACCTCTATTCAAGCCTACCCAGACCACTAAAATAGAGCCCTACACACTATCATACTGCTCTGGCACTGAGAAGACCTTAAGCTTGGTGTCAACAAGGAGTTAGTAAGCCCTCCAAGTATTTTTCTTGTATACATAACAACTTCTGACCTGTAAGTTTAAGGCAGCAAGGAAACTTTGATGGCAGGCGTCAGTAAAAAGTAGCATCACTTCTAATTCTGCTACCATCAGAATCATAAGAATTAGAAGCCCAAAAGACTAGAGGAAACCAACTTCTTCAAACTCTCCTGCACCAAAGCAGGACAGCAGCTCCTGGTAGGTATCCCTATGATTTGTGCTTCCATTAGAAGCACAACTGCAGCTTGTTTAGGGTTTTCTGAGTGTGCTGGTGTGACTGATCTACTTATAAAATAGGCTGAGATGTAAGAAGTGAGAAACCGGAAGTGGTTCGGCTATTTAACAGTATCCAATAACACGTCAAAGCCAACCTGAACGTTTTTGGATACATAAAAATTCTGAATACATGTTGTGGCAACCCTATGTGCTTCAGTTTTTGCCAAAATAATTTTGAATTGTTTTAAAAGTCTCTCTCCACGTCTGCCAAAGGATGTGCTCACTGAAAGGAAAAGCTAGTAATAGATGGCAAAATAGCATCAAACTCCTTCCCACTCAAAATCCTGGTGAGACCTTGTTTAAATGGGGAGATGATTTGTCTGCAAGTGCTGTAACAGAACTATCATCTTTTGACAGTGTTTATTTTATTTCTTTAAGCTGTAAATATATAAAAAGGAGTTCTTCATTCACTTTTACCATGGGTATAATGAATGCAAATATGTCTTTTTAATTGTTCTGTCTTTCAGTTTTACTCAAGCACGATTAAGAAAATGGATGTGGAGTTATTCCAGGATAACGTAGCCAAAATATAGTAACATTTTCAGCTCCTCAATACATAAAATAATGTGATTTTTACTACAAATTATCATAAGCAAACTGCTGGAAGCTAGTATTTTATAACCTGCTGTCCTACTTTGATTTTAGGAAAATGTGTTGTCATCCCTGTGAACATACTTAGATACAGAATCAACTATGTTATTTTAAGTTTTCTTTGAATGTGTATTTTAAAACAGCATCTCTGTATTCTTTGTATTTTATTTTCATATTTTTAGCTTTTTCTTATTTTTAGAGGCATGCTTTAATAAGAAAAAATTTCAAGTATTCTGTCCGTATTATTCGTTTCTTCTCCTCATTAATAAAACCTTCTCACTTTTCAAGGTTGAAGAGTTAAAGAGTTGAGGCTCAGCCCCAGGAAGTCAAGGGTTTAAGCCAGGACACTTCTGGCTGTGACTGTCCACAAGTGAAGGGTGCTGGTAACACCGAGGCAAGCCGAACACCCACACACAGTAATACACTCCCAGCAGCACTGCCCCTTACAACGTTCATCAATCTTCTTGACATTTAGTAGGAGGTGACACTACTAAACCTGGATGTAAACAGAAGTAAGGCACATGCAAAAGTGTAATTTAGATTTGCCTTCAAATGAGACAAAAATGAAGAGCTGAAAAACGTCTTACAGATACATGTGGTAATAAGGACCAGCAAAGATGCACTTCATTATGAGCATGTACAAAAACCACAGCCTAGTGACATTGCTGTCCACCTTTAACACCACCTTATAAGCCCCTCCAAAATTATCTTAAAAAAAAATATCTTACATGGTTATTTTTAAATTCAGTGATACAAAACTAGAAACACACTGACACACACAGCCTCCCACAGGGAGGGAAGTGCTCTCTATTTCCCTGTAAGGAGGGCCCTTCTTTAATAAGAGCTTCATCCGATCACTGTCATTGTTCTAGATAATGGATTACCTACACATACATTTTCAAGTGTAATGACACTCTTGCTTATTAAAGACCTCTCAGCTGAAGGGGCAGAATATTATGAACTGGCCAATCCATTCATTTCCTTGAATATGTTATTCAGTATTTTATGCTAAACCAGCAATACACCATCCATTTTAGTACAATGATCCTTATGTTCAATAAAACTGAAGTGCTGGATCATAAATCATTATAGTCATTTATTTTACATTAGACACATTAGCCACTATATTCCATAATCTATTACAATAAGGTGGATTTAAATGTACCCCAAGGAACTGCAATAATAACTTGAGAACCAAATATAGCAATTATGGATAAAATATGCTTAACCTAAAACTGCACTAGCTACATAGACTGCTGTGAACTTTAAATAAAATTTAGGGAGGATGATAATCGTCGTGGAATAAACAAGCAACAGAAGAAAATCGGAATGTCCTCTCTATACTTCAGATAGTTTAATATGCTGTAGCTATGGGGGAGGGAATGTTATGCTTACAAACCAGTGTCTATTAAAATATTATTATTCCATTATTACTGGTTATATTATCTTCCCATCATGTGAAAATTTCCTATATTTTCCTGGTGTTTCCTTAGGTTTTTAAATAGCTTTTCCCCTGCTAGCTATCTGGTTAACCAGTTTGGATCTATTGAATGCTCTTCAGAATCCCTCCAATAATTTTAAGTATTTTTGGTAACTTTTCCATAATGTGTCCAGACTTTTTGGGTGCTAGTTCAGCTCCAGGCACACCAACAATGAAGAGGAAAGCCTGTTTGTCTCCTCCAGACGCAATGTCTCCGTACAGTCTAAAAGGCCATTGGCAACTCTCTGGCTCCCGACCAAGAAGCAATCTCAAACATTTGGGAACACAGTTTAGCATTTTTCAGAATCAGTGCTGTGCCAAGTATTAAAAACAACCACATGCTGAAGTAAGTGATTATTTTTTTTACAGGGAGGACCTGGCACTTCGGACCACTAGGATTCCTGAGGATGTCTGCCACTGGCCCGGTGCAAAGGAGAAAGGGCACCGAGGGCCATAAGGCATCATCCGCATGAAGAGCTGGTATATACATCATGCCCAAACTTCAAATGCGTTGCCTTGTATTTAAAAAATCCTGTTGCATGCTGCATAAATTCCATTATCCTTGAGAAATTTTTCTGGCTTTATTGCCTGTTTTTTTCTTCCCAGGAACAGAAATTACATTTAAGAACTACATGTACCAGATTTTACCTATTGCTATTAATTCTCTATTACTCTTAATTCCTCTGTGATCTTTCCAAAATAATTACTATTAACCTACATTTCTTAATTAGTTTCCTAAGGAGCATACTAGCTGCCTCTGCAGATACATAAGCTGGATGTCCCCTTTTCCAATTATTCTGTTATATAAGCTTTATCTAGAGGTCCATTTGCATTACTTTCTTTACTCCCTTTGTGACTTTCCCCCTCCCTCTCCACGGAGGCCAAACATTAAGGCTGAACATTGAGAAGTTTCCAAAAGTAACCACGCAGGTCCAGCTGGAGGCCAGCAGGCAAACCCCTGCTGCCCAAGGTGCAGTGCTGCTGCTGTGTGCCTTCCACCTACACAGACTTCAGCCTCAAGCTGCCATTCTAGCACCTTTCATGAGACTTTAGATAAGCAAGAGAAAATGTCCAGATTATTCATGACAAATTCAAAATAAAATTTTGCTTTGGCTCAAAATCATTAAAAATATTCAAGCAAATAAGGGCACCTGAACCAAGGTAAGGCAGAAGTTTGCTTTTCCAATTATATGTCCATATTCTGCTGTATCAGAAGAGCCATAGCAGTGAAGGGCATGCTGAATGCAAGGAACGTCAGCTCTTGTTCTTCCTAATTCCTATCGGACAAGAGATACTCCACATGATCTGTTTGTTTTTATTCTGGAGTCTCTGACCGAGGAGAGCTGCTGTGGTGCCACCAAGAAGGGAACAATGCACCCAGTTCTGTGTGTTTTGGAAAAGAAAGTAAATATTTTGTACAACATCCATTGTTGAACAAATAACTTTCTTTTTGATAAACAAGCACTGAAAATTTGTATATATCATGAGAAGAATTCAACCCCCCACGATAACCTTACACCACAGGCGTCTGGCAGAGCTCTGTAATAAGCAGCTGAGAAGGACAGATGCTCTCCTAGCCTGCTTTGGCCTTGCATTGCTCCCTATGACTCCCTCATGCTTACTCACACTTGGGATACAGGAGCAAAACTGAGAAATGAGAGGTGTGTACCTACTAAAGTCACTGTAAATTTTCGTCTAAAGCGGGACAGAGCCTCACAGGCAAGCTGCAGATGAACCTGAACCTCCTGCTCACTTCATGACCTGGGCTGTGCTCTGCCCTTCCATCAGCACTAAAGCCGATGATATATGGTGCCAAGTAACCTGTATCTGACATCTCCAAAGGGGAATCTTTTTTCCAAAGTATGGTATCAGAACAGATAGTGGTACATAGCAAGGACCTCTGACTGCTCAGGAGTTGTGGCAACCACTGAAGAGTCCTGCCAAAACCCCACCTTGCTCTATTACCATGTATGTTCATGGAATGCAAGCTGATCAAACAAGGCTCTCCCTCCTCCTTGGTCCTCCCAAAGGGGACAAATGGAAGAGGGAGATGAAAGCAACAGCAACAAAACAGGTTGCATGGCACACATTGACTGAAGGCAGAAAAAGTGCATGTTTTCCCCAGAGATGAGAGCTGCCCATGCTGAGCAGTGGCCACCATGGCATGCTAGATAAGAATGCACTGTGCAATACAGGCCAGCCTCACGCCCCACCAGCCATTCCTTGTGCCACACAGGCACCATCCCAGCTGCTGCCACGGGTCTCCAGCACAAGGATGGTTGCTAACTGGAGAGGAGCCTGGCCGCAGCGAGCTGTGCAGAGGCAGCCACTCTGTCCCTAAGGCAATATGGCATATGTGGTACCAGAAAATAGTTCCCAGTTTCAATTGCATAAAAACATATCAAACTGCTCAGTGAGAGAGCACTCACTAATGGCAAGTACCGATCAGGTTTATGCGCAAGATGGCGTGTACTTTTAATAAAAGACAGAAGCTCTTAAGGTATTAAGCTCTTAAAGCCAGACCTGGGAGTTGTGACAGCCTGTGCCCAGGACACCCGATTGCTGCCCCTTCCCTGCGCAGTGACAGGGCTTCCCCACCCAAGTGAATCATCCATGGCCAAGAGGCCAGCCTTCCTGCCCCTAGCAGACCCCTGTGGGGGCTCTCACCACCATGGCAGCCTGTGCAGGAGGCTGAGGTGAGGCGGGTGAGCGAGGCCGCTCTCCCCACAGAGACCCTCCCTGGTGAAGCAGCCGGCTGCTTGAATTCCCACAGCCGCTTCCTGCCAGCCCGGCTGGCAAACAAACCCGTGGAAAAGTAAATACGTTTATCACACAGATTTCCTCTGCCCCTTTTTCAATAAGGAAGGGCTTGATGGCTTTCCCAAGTCAGACTCACTGAAGCCATGATGATACACACACGCTCCCGTGCTCGCTCCAGTGACTACAGCCACAGGCAGCAAAGGGTTGCCTGGTTTGGGGATAAAATGGAAANAACTGACCCCCATGAGTCGAAATGGCGGGGCGGGACAGTGGGGTGAACGTGTCCCTCACAGAGCCTTGCTGGAGCCAGCAGATCCACAGCAGCTTCCCATGTCCAGCCACGTCTCCCCCTCGCCAAACATGAAGGTCCCCTCCAAAGATACCGAAGTGAAATTCAGCCCTGTTAGCAGCAGGAAATAACCAGCGGCTTGAAATCACCTCAGCCAGGAATTTGGCCTTAAATTTTCCAATCTGGCACTATCATGGCATCAGTACCTTTAAAGTCTCTATTAAGAAGGGGTAAAACAGTTGGAGGGAGTCAGGGTCATCTCTGGGAATTTACACGAGAAATGTTTGCTGTACTGCAGATCAAAATAGCATTTTGACTCATTGATCCCCTGAATGCCATAAAATCTGAAGTGAGATCCTTGTGCTTAGTGGTGGGAAAAATGAGTTTCTTTGGCTGCCTATTGTAACGTAAAGAATGAATAAAATAAAGAAAAACAAAGGAAAAGAAAGGAGATCTAAAGCTCAAGATGAGGGTAAAGACAAGGAAGCAATTAAAAAAGATAAATGGACTTCAATTTACAAAAAAACCCCTAAACCTCCGCCTCGGTCGCATGTTTAGCTCTTAATCAAGTCTTATTACAATCGCATGCAAATGCTGGGATGGCAGGACATTCCTTCAAACTATGTTTTCATTAAAGATTCTGCTTTTTTCAGAATAATAGTAAATGACACGTGAACTTCATATGAACTATAGGTCATGAAAGGATTTAGTATTGGCATTTTTAATCTAAAAAGTCTGTGCCAGAAAATCAATATGTTTCAGTCGCAGCATTCGAATGCAATTTTCTTCACGTAACAGGGTTCTTTCTTTCACTCCTTCCTTTCCCTCTTTCTTTCTCTCTCCCTCTTCTTTAAAAATAATGAATAATTCCCAGTTTTTCTATGAAACAAGCAGGCGCATTAGAAGGCAACGACATCAATAACACGTTACATGTAAACAGAAAATGAACAAAAAAATCATTCAAGGCCCCTTTCAAACCGGCGTGCTTTTCATCAGCGCTATTACAGGTTCCATTCACATTATCGGATTGAACCACGCTGCATAACCAAGGTGCTGACAAGCCTTGATTACCCAATAACTCCTGTATTCCTTTCAGGCAGGTTCACCGAGAGGACAGGAATGCGCGGCCTTCCTGTGGGGCAGGCTGCTTTCCAGCCAGACCAAGTCAATGAAACCCAACGCCCTCCCGCTCCTGCGCGCCGAAACAGCCCCTGCATTTCCTGAGAGGCAATTATGACTTTTCCCTTCTTTATTCTCAATTGTTTCGGATAACAATTTATTGTACATCGGAGGGGCCAATATAAACATTTTAAACTCTTTTCATAACACTTAGAGGGGGCTGCTAAGTCATCTCCGTAGTAAATCTGTTGTCGGCTCTTTCCCATGCTGCAGAGTCAACAAATCTGTCTCTCACCCAGGGCAGGCCCAGCCAGGCACTGCAGAAACAGGGGAAAATGAACCCAGCGCCTTGTACGTCGCGTCTCTACTTGCTCTGACTTTGCCTGCACGCTTGTTAGCCGCCCACCTTTTGGTTTTCCCTTCGCACGGCACACCTCTCGAAAGGCAGATTGCTCAAAAAAACCAAGAAAACCCACAAAGAAAAAAGGGAGATTCAGGCAGCTATGTTTTTTGTGTTTGGATTAAACCCCGCTCCAGCCCAGGGAAAGGCAGAGGATGCATTATGCACTCACTCTTTCTACCAATTTAGGCTGGAGCACTAATGAAAAGCAGGAGACGGCATTGGCAGCCAGATGCAGGGCGAGGGCTTCTACCAAAAGGGAGCTGGAGCCATTAGGGCTGGGATCTTAGAGCAGCTAATTCCCACACCATGTCACTTGCCTAATTCTTTGCAGACAACTCCTCCCTTCCCTAAAAAAGTATGCACGTATCAAAGGCAATTAAGCAAAATAAACATTTGCAATACATTTATTTTTGGTAGCAATTTATACTAAACTTACTGTTATTTCTCCTTAACTAATCACTTCTTAGTCCTCTACTTTATGTCCCCCAAGTGAAACAGCTGCTTTAGTATCACTTAGTATCCAGAGCTCTGGGTGTAATATTACCCACATTTCTCTAATTAACTTCTAATGACACAATTTATCTGCAGGTTTTCGTAATTATCTTTATTATTTTAAAGTCAGAGCAGAATTCAACTTTACCTGTGTCTGCTGTGCATGCCACAGGATTTGTAGCGCTGTGTACAAAACTCCTGCCCAGCGCTGTCTCTGAGCAGCACCAAGCCACCCACCAGCTCTAGGTCCACAGCATCTCCTGCATGGGGCTGCACCCTGGCACAGGCTTGGTTTTCTGACCCAGCCCTTTGGGATCACAGGAAGAGCAATGTGTGTTCCTCTCACCTCTGCTCAATGCACTGAGCCCATACCTCCTTCCAAGAGGGACAAGAAGGAAGCGAAGGCTTCTTCAAGCCCTTGCACAGCACTGGGCAAGAGAAGGGAGAGCTGCAGAAGAAACAAATCCTTGCAGAAGGTATGAGGCTTGGCCGGGGCAGCTTGTGGCAGAGACTTCTGACAAGCCACTACCATGTCAGCCAAGCAAACGTATTATGTTCTGCTTTAAGGCCTTAATATTCTGTTCCCCTGGACAAACACACATATGGGTGCATGAAGCTACACTTCAAAATTGCTGTCCAAATAACAGGTCTCTAAAGTGGGTAATGCTGCAACCATCTTCCACTATAGGTGTGTAGAGAAAAACAAACACCCAAGTCTGCAAATACACACGCTGATACCCTGGGAACTTTCCTGCTGTAAATATCCACTGTCTAGTTCTAAGTGTTAATATTTTGTTGTCTTTTTCCCAGCCCACACACGGCTGCTACGCTCAGCTCATCATTATGGTCTATTTATTGTCACAAGCCTTTTAAATGGCAAATATTTTGAGCTATCTGTGGTCGCACCAGTTTACTTTTCAACACAGCAAACGAAGGGCTTTCCACTTGGTATCTCCTGAAACTGGCAGGAAAAGTGACTTCCTACTCAAGTACAAGCAAAAAAAAGCTTGACTACTTTTGTTCCAAGCAGAGGAGTTACTCTTGCCCGAGGAAGTTTGCTTGCTACATTTCAGCAGAAAACGTGCTGCTTTGGGGATTTTCTGACACACTTGTGGTAGCGAACTTTAAACTTTTCTGCATACACCATCCGGCAAATGGTGTCTCATGTGAAAAATTAAAAAACTGTACAAATCTGACAGCTTTCCTTAGATGACCATGACTAACAATTCAACCACTAGAAATATTTATGTATTTGAAGCCAGTTGCAGTAACATAGATTACAGAAGTAATTCTTGATATCATAAACACAATAAAAAAAGGAAGACGAACAAGACGTGTATCCAACCTTCAAAAATATATTCCAGGATAGGACATTTATAAAAAAAAGGTTTGTATTTTACCTGTATCTACACTAATTTCTTACATTAAGAACAAAAAAAAAAGGTCAATAGCAATGACAATGGATTACTTGCCTGTTGAGTACAGAATGTAGTCAGTACTTTAGTCTTCCCTTCATTGTTAATTTAGTCATGGATTTTTATTTTAGTTACTTTTATATTATATGAAGAAAAGAAATCAAAATTGCACCTTGTCATATTTGTCTGGTATCACACTCACAGCTTAACAGTAATTGTTACAGACCAAATGCTCCAAGGAATATTTACTAAACATGACTCTGAATTGCAGTCTGTCTCAGAAAAAAAAAAAATCACAGTTGTGAACTGCAGCTTTACAAAATCTCGGAATATGACAAAACAAGACCAAAAGTGAACTGCCAGATTTTTGCAGTTCAATCTCATTCTCTCAGGCTGGGACATAACTGTCACGTCTTCAGGTTACATACATTTTTAAATCTCTCCTTCAAAATTACCAGCATTCTTCAGCTCTACAGCCGCCCCTGTTCCAGTGTCTACCAAATGAAGACTTTATATAGCAATATTCTTCAATCAATCTAAATGAAAAGTCATTTTGTCATCCTCATCCATCCATTGCTTTGTTTGTTGCATGTTAAACTATAACTGCTGTGGCCTTACAATCACTGAACAGTACTTCTTTTTTTTTTAATTTTCTGAGAAAGCTTCCTTAATTGTGCTGAACAAACTGTAATGACATTTTTTAATAGACGCTTGGGGACAGTTCATAAAAACTCTACACACCATTCAAATAAAGGTTTTATAAAACTTACAACAGATACATGTGAAATTAATACTTTTTTTTTTTTTTTTTCCAAAAAGCTATTATTCTTTAAAGTGAGATACCCTTTCTGCAGTCTGACTAAACATCACTCATCTGTTCTATCACCTCCTGGGATAATAAGCACGGAGAAAGGTGAAAAAGCAAGCTGGAGTGCCCTGTACCACACCAGGATAACCCACCATTGGCCCGTATTTCAGCTTCTGAATAACTCCATAAACACTGCAATCCCAGGAACCTTAATGGGACAATCTGGGGCTGAATTTGTTTTCCAATTTATCTGTTATTTTTATTGCTACTGTTTGATAATAAGTCTCTACATCAGGAAAGCCTTTACTGAGAAGATTTTATTAAGAAGTACTGTTGCTTCATGAGATCTTGAGTGCCCTTTCAGTCAATGCACTGCCTTTGTCACTCTGCCATACAGGCAGCAGATGTAACGTCAGCCAGACAACCTGCCGTCTTTTCAATAAATATTAGCATCAGACAACAGCGATACCAATCACTGTGCTCTCAAAAACAATGACTACTTCCCTCCATCAGCCACATTAGGTGACTAAACTGTATCACAACACGGTCAAACAACCTGGACATCTCCCCTGAAAAATGGGGGTGGCAGAATAGCTCTCTGCATCTGCGGGCTTAATGCATCACTCTGCAAAAGCCCTTGTGATACACAAGCTCACAGTCCTCAAAAACCTCTCACTCAAAAATAAAAGCCCCAAAACAACCAAACTGCCTGCAGAAACCCAGTCCAAACCAAGTTGCAACTGGAAAAAAAAAAATTGCAAAGGAAAAAGTTCAATAAATCCACCCAGGACAGAAAGGGACTTTGAGTCTGTGCTACCACAGAGACTCCACGTTAAATCAGTGCAGGACCTCTGTTGACAGCAGGGCAGGTGACAGCTCTCTCTAAGCTCTCTCCACATCCATTCAGATGGATTCAGACCGATTTCGCTACACAAACATTCCTAAATCTGCATCTCTTACTCATGTGCCACTGCACGTCCAGTGATGTTGAGCTACATTACTAGCCAGACAGATAGCCTTTTCCCAAATGCAAAAGGCAGCTATCTAGGAGGTCAGCATTGCCTTTGGAAGCAACGGTGACACATACAACGCACAGCTGTCCACAACAAGGCTGCAAATGGTTTTGGTTTTTTTCATGAATTAGTCCCTCAGGAAAGTGTTTACCCCAAAGCAAACTGCTGGCAGCATGAGATGGATGAAACCTGCAATATTCACCGTGCAATAACACACGGAGGGCAGCAGCACTGGAACCGTGTACTGAAATCCTTTGTCACTGCACACCAAAACTTTTCCTTTTAAACATGGGAATAAAAGATTTAGTAGACTGTGTGACAAACAAAATCAGGCAAGTGTTTACATAGGAAAACCAGCCCTCTTGTAGCTGCACAAATAAATAATATTCTTTTTTCTTTGAAGAAAGAGCATATGCTCAACACTCCTTTGTCCTGCATCACAATAGAAAAACCCTTTGCACTGGAATATCTGAATCACTTCTTGGCAGTCTCTCAAGGTAAACAGAGTAAATTAAAAATGAATGTTTATCGTAGGCACACACATATACACACACTAGCAAAGTGGAGTGCTGTATTTGCCTATCAAACATAAGAAGCGATTGAGTCCATCAGTCATTCAAACAAGCAACTGAAAAGTAGAAATAATGGGATGACAACATCAGAAAACAACCTCCCAGAAAGAGATGAGTTTCCTCGTAGCCATTTGTCTTGTCTAATTAATCCCACATGTGGGACTACACTGGAACATTAAAAAAAAATTAGGTACAAAATATTACTTTCACTGGGAAGCTTCAGAAGTACAAAAGAAACAGAAATGCTTTATGCTTGTGCTTTGCTTTCAAACCCTATTTTCACATTGTCTTCTTAATCTGGGACTCTACCCCTGTACCTAGATGAGACTAAGACAACGTTAGCAGAGCACAAGAAAGCAGTTGGAAAAGCTAGGGAAAATTATGTCGTTACCACCGATAAAACAAGATGTCAGTTCCTAATAGATTAAAAACCTGTGTATTAGGTTGCAGACTATTCCTGGGCACCCACGGAGCGGTCATGCCCAAGAGCACTTCCCTCTGCTCAAGACCGGTGAAAAGGGCATGACCTATTCCCTTCCACGCAAACCTTGTCACAGTTTATCCGCATTTTTGTCAACTCGGAATTAGACTGCTGTAACACACTCTCCACAGGGCAAAACAAAATGCAGAAACAAATGCAGAAATGTGTCAACTGCTGATTTAATGGAGTTTCATGCCAGGAGCTTGTTGCCCTAGTACATACAGGGCTGCGATATCTGTCCTCACAGGAGGCTGTGTAGGTATAGCAAGGTGGTGGGTTGAAAGTGTAAAATGCTAAACCAAACCATTTCTGAAAGGGATTTCTCATCTCAACCAACACAGTTGACCAGGTCCTCAAAACTGTGGCCATTTCTGAGAAATGGTGTTCCTCTGCTTTTACAGGAGGAGAAAGGACTGCAGGTTGCAGGGTTTCACTGTTGGCAGCCTGAGGGGTGTGTGACAGCGTCTCCTAGGATATTACTGATGAAGTTAATAACATAAGAACATCCAGCACGTGTATCACATATCATTATTTTAATGCAATGAAGTAAACTTATATCATCTTTCTGCACATTAGCAAGAGGAACAAAAACTATTCTGGCACTTCTTGGCACGGTGGTGAGGATGTGCCTGCTGAATACCCCAGAAATCCCCAAACAACATCCTGCACTAAATCACAAGGGGAAAGCGGTGCTGAACAAAGCACTGACAAGCGAACAGCTTCACAGAAAGCTTTGCATGCCCTGGCAAACTTTTTAGAAGACAAGTAAAACAAGGATTCAAATTCTGCATTGGGCCTCCAACTGAAGCAGGCAGCAGTGAGCTTGTTTTGGGGACACAAACACACATAGGCATACATTCTATGATACCTGTATATATAGGCATTAGAATAGGCTGCCCAGAGAAGCTGTGGATGTCCCACCCCTGGAAGTGCCTGGTCTATTGGGTGGTTTCCCTGCCCATGGCAGGGGGTTTGGAACTAGATGATCTTTAAATTCCCTTCCAACCTAAAGCATTCTATGATTCTATGTACATCCACAGATCCTCTAGTGCTATATGTGACCCACTGGTATAATTTGGTGATGAAAACTATTTTAAAAGGTTTTTTTTCTCAGGAGAATGTTAAAGGGGGCTTTCGGGATTTTGCTGAAGAAAGTTCCCAGTCTGCTCTCACAAAGTATTCCTTTTGTGAGTATCCTCCTTTCCAAACCTCTTTTCAGTTTGTGTTCAGAAGAAGGAGGTGTCCCTAATCATTTGATCCCTCCCCACTTGGGCCATTGTGGAGATGCCCAAAGAGCTCTGCTCCCTTCCCCTCTCTGCCTCTCCCTGGGCAAGAGGATACCTCCCATGCCTGGGGGACATACCACACTGCCAGGACCTTGCTCCGTAGCTGTGTCCTGTCCTGCTGCAGCGCTTCTGCTACAATTGTCTGTGCTGAGCTGAACACATTTCATTTACCCACTCCCTGAAAACTGCATCAACTGACTTCTCCCATGCCTGCTGTCTTAACTGAATGAGAACAAGTTAATTCCTATTGCAATATATCTGAACCAGATGTTCTTTTTTTTTTTTTTTTTTCCCACAACCAGAAAGAAAGGGGGAATTGCAGTTTTCCTTCTCCTTTGAAGCAAAATCTACCTATTGATTATTGAGTCAACTCCAGCCCTCACATAAAAACACCTTGGTGTCTAATTCCTTCTCTACTATATAGCACTTGCATGCTTTCCTTTGGCATTTATAGGGGCCTAATTGTGATATGTCTGTCAGACATATTCCTGATAAATAACTGCCCTAAAATAAAGTAGGAAGAAGACTACTAGAACATGCTAGTTCAGACACCAAAATGTTACGTCAGAAACACTAGCAGCCTAATGCCTGCCTTTGCCATCAGAAACCTCTTCAGGGGAAGAGTCAGCTCACAGAACCGTCAGAAGAGCCCAAAGAATATATCAATACACATCAAGATTTAGAAAAAAACAAGAGCAGAGAGATCTGTTCTCCCACCACCGCTAATAAATAAGGTATTAAATCGTTAAGATTTCAATTACAAGGGAAGAATGTGGCTAACCAAATAAAAGCAGGGGGAGTTGAAATAAGTAGTAGGTTAAAGATTAATATTCTGGCTTCAGAACAAAAGGATGCTCTTTTGTGGCACTGTGCTTATGCCTCTGAATGTAAACATTGTTCCGAGAACCATTTTTTCTTTGCCCAATCTTTAAAGGGTAATAAATTAGACCTTGGACAGCCATACAAGCTGCTACTAGATGTGAATGTGAATGTGTCTGTAGAAAAGGCTGACTTTCAATCAAAGTCTATTGAAAGAATAGTTGGATTTTCTAAAGAAGCATGTTGTGCCTATTAACCAACTTACAAAAGGGGCCATTTTCTTGATTTATGTTTGGTTGCTATAGAGATCTTGCAGTACAGACTGGCAGGTGAAGCTCCCATTTAACAATCTCACAGGTTTTTCCTAGCTGTACTCAGAGGACACTGGAGCTACAGTAGGTAAAATCCACCGCACAAACATACCACATCTGTCAAACTTAAAGATCAGATTTAAGGCTCTCCAAGAATTTATTGTGAATACAGCAGAGTTATTACACAACCTTTGCCGACAAACATTTTATACCCTGGAAAATGTTATCACAGCAAGCTGCTTCACTCTGTTAGGTTTTGTCACTGATCCACTCCTTATTCAGCAGGTAATTACTGGTGAGCAGAATTCCAGTGCATCACAGCACCAGCGGGTCATCATCTATTCATTTTTGGTTTTTTTTTTTGCAAAGCATGCAATATATTCACAAGGAAGAACCTCTACTCTGCAATTTCAACACTGATGCTAACTTGTCAAAAAAATATTAATAAACCCCTTGCCATGAACCAAAAAAAAAAACCCTCAGAGAACATAGAACTGAGAAACAACACATCATGTTGGAGTCAGAAAACTTTGTGTGTGACAGCAGGTCACAGGCAATTCAAGACCTGGACTGAGAAATGCTATTTTATCAGACCAGGTCTTCTGCCTAAACTCTGATGAAAGGAAGCTACATGGAAACTAGAATCCTGGAAAAGAAAAAAGTAACACTATTAGCAACCTGTGTGATGCTCCAAATTGCAATTTTGGGGGAAAAGGGGGGAGAACAGTAAATCTCTATGGCAGTATATGCCAAATCCAAACCAAAACAGCATCCAGGATGCCAGCCTTTCCTTAATTGGTGCCTCGCATTAGCAGATACAAAATCAAATATAGAGAACAGAAAAATATTTAAAAAAAAAGAAAATCAAAACCAGAAATATGATTCTTATTGTATTTAACATAACCAAAAAAAAAAAATCAATTGTTCCTGTGTGACTCGATTCAAAACCAAGTTTCCATTGGCCTACCTTATCAGAAAGGAATCTGCATTTCATAAACCAATGAAGTCATTTGATTAAAGTATCAAATTTTGACAGAAGGTAGTGATTTTTAGCTTCCTTACTTATCAATTACTACTTATCACATTACTAGCACAATACTATTAAAAGTTTTACATAAAGAGACAGTTGGGGCCAAGTAAAACCCACGAAATTAAAGCATTACAGCTCCCCCCCATTTTACAGAACTAGTAAGGGGGGAGGGGTGGGGCTTGGAAAGGGCCTGTCCCACAGGTAGACCCCATGCACCCATCTTACTAGAATTTCTCCATGCACATTCCTGGGTCCTTCACAATCAACTCCTGCCTCTTGCCAGAAGCAACCAGCTTGGCTGCTCACCTCCACAAAAAAAACATTACAATCACCATGCTCGCCCAGGCAAAATCAAAGTGCATGGGACTCCCCTGCCAAAAAAAACCAACAAACACACACATTTTTTTTGAGCTAGTGTGCAAAATTGTTACCAGGAAGATCTTATTTCAGTTCCTGAGATGTATTTAGCATCTACTGAACGAAGAGGTTATTGAAGGGAGACAAACAGCAACCACAGGGAAGGCACCAGCAGGGCATGAGATGGCTATAGGTGGAGTAAATTCCATGCTTATCAACACACAGAGGTGAGAGTCATATACAACATTAAAAGGTGTAAAAGAATAAAAGGTTATCTCTTGCTAAGGCCAATACAGATGTCTCACCAGAGGCAGAGGGCTCGGGGGTCAAGGTCCTGTACAGCTGAAAATAATGAAGTGGAGCTTTGCCACCAAGTTCAAGGGGGCAGGACTGAAGCAAGGGCATGAAGAGGACTGAAATCAGGCACCCAGAATTCAGCCTCTCCAGAAAAGATCTTCCCTTTCTGCCCCTCTCTCACAGGAGAAAGCTGCAAAAATTTGCTTGCATTTAAAATGGGGAGGAGGAGGATAATTGCAATAATCTTCAAAGGATTTATTTTTTTCTGAAAGGAAAGCAAGCCTTTCATTGTTTGAACATATGGCTTTTGGGGAGAGGGCTCCGAGTCATTTCATTACTGGTCTTTCGGAATTCTGCTGATTATGGGGAACAAATATGGCCTTAACACCAGAGCTGCGATGAAGAGAGATGACTTCCTTGTATAGCTCTCCGTTGTTTGCATCCCAGTAATTATTCTGCAAATGGATTCCACCTGTTGTACATCACCCAGCACATACAGATGGGACTGAAATATATCCTGGATTTATATTTTATTTGGACTAACAAAGCCAGGATTTGAATTCAAGGGGCAGTGAAGGAACTAAGAATGTTCTGCATCAGAGACTTGGAAAAAGAAATACAGAGCTTTGGCTGTGGCCCTTCTGCTCAGATTATCTCCAAATACTTTACATGCAGTGTCTCCTCCTAAGGAAAGCAGGAGCGATCACATCCATTACACTCTGTTGTTGAACCCTGTCTCAGGCCTCCTCTTGACACATTTCTTTTACTTCCTGTTATTTATTTTCTACATTAAAATCACTGGCAATATTTTGACCATCTCCTGCTTTAACTCCAAATCATGATGAAGGCAGATTTGACCATTAAAACAGTATTACACAATATCTGTCATACAGATTGGACAGTAACTTATTAAACCCTGTTTTATTGAAAGTCTGCATGTCGGCATTTTCTTTTTATACCTTGCATGTGTTTTTAGTGTTGAACTTGGCTCTTCCATGTATCTTATAAAAATAAAAAGCACAAAGACCGAAATTCTGTCCCTACTGAAGTAATAGGATTTTTGTCACTGATGTCCACAGGGTAGGATTTCAACCCAGATTACTAACAGATTTTTTCGAAAAAATCTTCTATTTCTGCCTCTCCAATGTATACCATTTGACTGGAGAGGTCAGTGGGCAGGGAAAAAATTCAGGCAAAAATGTTACTGTTGGAAGCACCTTCTAGACACCATTCCTGTGCAAGTGCATGCGCACTCACATCTTCTGAAGAGCTGCCGAGAGCACGTGGCATCACACGAGGTCCAACACCACCAGTATTAGACCTGCAGTCTTGAAACCCCTGAGGATATGTCAAATAACAGAAGGATCTTAAACACTGCAGACAAATAACACCTAATGCAGATCCTTTAACTATATAAAAAGATACAGCATCTACCTTCACTGATTCTATAGGATGTAGCATCTTAGCTTTTGCTCTTCAGTATGCACACACGTGGCACGTCTGTATGCAAACACAACAGGATGGCAATATCCATGTGGAAAGCCACTGCATCATGTGGCAAATGAATTTACTGTACACCTCCTTTCCCTTTTGCCTGGTAACTTTGGGTCCTTTTCAGTTTCAATGCAGTTAAGACCCTTTCAATGGCTGCATGTTGCATCCCATAAAGCAAATGGGGTGAGGAAAAAGGCCAGCTTCTCCCTGCTCTGTGCAGAAAGGGCCAGCTTGGGGAATCTGCGTTCTTCATTGCCCTGAAAGTTTAACAACTGACTTCAGCAAGCACCAAGGGCTCAGTGCACCCACCAGTTCAACCTTGCAAATTTTAACATCAAACCTCGCAAGAGGAAAGTTCTAAGGTCATTTCTAAAGGTGTTTTAGTGTTTAATAAGCACTCCTCCTCACTTTGCAGGAGGAAGATCATGAAGAAAAGTTACAATAAAACTTTAAACCCTCCAAAATATTCTTAAATGGCTTTTCTATAACCCACATGGCATATAAATGAATATAGGATAGTGTCATGTAACAAGTTTATAGGCATACAGTTGGTATGGCCACATTATTTGTCCTTTTAGTGAGTAACCTTAGACTGTAGCCATCTTAAGTGCATGCTGATAGATTGTATGCATACCAGTCCAGTGTGCGTTATTTGTTCTTCATACATACATTTCTCTTAAAGTATGTAAGTAGATATTTGCATATAAAATTCTGATGGCACACAAAGGATTCGATTTATGCATTCCTTTGTAAACCCAACAAAAGCATTACATTTTCCATCGTTGATAAAACCTCTAGGCTTTTAAACTCACAAATGTATTTTTACAATTGTTAAGCTGCTGTTACGGCCTGTGAGGGTTCCTGGTCTGGGAACAATGGAAACTGAAGTCTTATGTTTATCTTCAAGCCAGGACGGATGAAGGCAGCAATACTATATGCTTTCCTAAACTGACCCTCTAATGACCTGAATCCTGCCCAGAGGGGTTAGTATCCCTTGGAGTAAGAGGATATTTAGCTCTGGTGCCAGTTCAGCCTACTACTCATTGAAAAGAAGTTGCCTCATCCACGTTAAGGGGTTTAGAACCTATATTCCAAAATTAATCATTCATAGAGCGTGTGTTTTTCAGACATATTTGCTTAGAAACATAGCTGTTAGTTATGAAAAATATCTGTATTAAAACCTGAGTAGTCTTGTACTGCAAAAATTAGTAAGGCCAGTGCTAAATGTAAAGAAAAACTTCAGTACCACAAGGATTTCAGAATGAGTTTGGTTGCTTATTACTTTCAGTAGTCTAACTTCAGTACGTATGTTTTGTCCCTGACGAGCTCAGGCCTCCCGGTGATACCAAGTTCTTTACTGAAAAGGTTCCTCCCTTAAAGGGATGGAGCAAGCAGTTAGGATTAAACAGAGTGACTTCACCCACTCTTTGGCTAAAACTGATCTGTCCTGAGGTTATAATAAATTCAGCTGCACTAAATAACCATTTTGCTTTATCATAAGCATGTGCATTTTACATGTTTCTGATCAAGATCAGAGATGGAAAATGGCACAGGATGGCTATTTCCATGATATCCTCTTGCACATCTGGAGATTAATGACGCAATGTTCCAAAAGGGTTGTATAGTTTGGAAAACACCCAGAGGTTTTGAGTGCTTACTCACAAACCCAAAAGTGAAGCCTCGCCAAGCACTACCAAAATATGACTCTCTCTAATTTTTCTTAATTATCACAGGGTAATGATATGACCAGAATTCATATTTCCTGGAGACTATGCTCTTTTTATCTCTGCATACATCTGCCACTCAGTGTTGTCCAAATTCAGAGCAGCACTTGCTATTATTCTATTACAGGTTTTCCTCTCATGCTAATCCCTTGAGTATCTGGCATCCCAGTTCACAGCAGACCCTACTCGTGTACACATGGAAAACCAGAACCCAATTTACCATTTTGCAGCAACATCAACAACAAGAATTAAAGCCACAATAAAATTGCATGTTTATTTAAGTTGCTTGGCACAATTCCCATCAGGACGATATCACTGTTTATGCCAGCCTGAAAAAAGTCCGCAAAAAAGGTTTGTTGAAATTTTGTTCCTATATCACTTCAGCATCTTGGAAAATGTTCTCCCTTTTCAATTCTCCACTAATACGGAACAAAACAGGCTTGGTGTAACCCTGATGTGTACTAAATATCAACTTAATTCTGCTCTGCACATACAAATGTTACTGCCTTGGGAGATCCCACACCTCTAGAGGCAACATTTGAATTCTGCAACGTGGCAAACAAAAATACATTTAGTACCACACATGGCAACATGTAAATCTTCCTACCACCATGTTTATCACATATATGTATTTAAAAGTACTCAGCAGTCAAGCCTTTCTTGAAGATTTTAGTCATTTCCTTGCCCCTCAAAAACTTTTCAAACTTACAGCCTCAAGTGCCTTTGAAATCAAATTCAGTGACTCCTAGAAAGTTCATTTAAAAAAAAGATTTGCTTCTACAAACGAAAAGCATGCTACATATCCACCACCCTGTGCCAGTATGCGTAACGAGTACTAATAAATCATAATATTCAAGGAGATCAATGCTAGTTCTTTGACAGCTTTAATCACATGCATGTGCATGCACCTAGGTTATCCCAGATGAGTGGGATGAAGGTGAGACTAGAGCCCTCAAGGTTTTCCAACTGGATGCACCTAATGCTCCTGCACCAGCTGATGTGTGATGATCCCATACCTCCTCATCTACCCACAGACGGACAACATTTCTGTCTGTTGCCCTGCTGGCTCCTACCAGCTACTCCTGTCCATGTAGGAGCTGGTGCAGCCTGGGATCACCAGGACTGCCCACACCCTGACCCGGAGCCTCACATGCTCAGGAGGAATGGGAACACACTTGGACACCCCAATGGCACCACAGGCCACAAAACCTCACAGCCTGTAACTCAAAGACCCTATCAGCCAAAGCCTTGCAGGCAGCACTTCCAAATTTATGCCCAGGCACATGGCCCATGGCCCTTAGTGCAAGGCTGGAAGTCTCCAAAGCAGTCGGTCAGTCAGTGACCTTTGCATCGGCAGCTCCAGTGTGAGGAGGTGGTGGGGCAGGACCCATGCCAGTACGTATGCTCCCCTGCATCCAGGTGCACTGTTATTAAAACTGTCTTTCCCACAGAGCCTGCAGAATAATACATTTTATATTCTAATGAAGTAATTATTAAAATAGGTAATTATTGAAATAACCACATCAACTCCCAGTCATTAAAATCCTCCTAAACAGAACGGCATGATGGCTTAGGCTATTAGAAAGCTTGGCAGCCACCCAACGCCTACAATAGCTTCTAATTAATTGATCTCACCTCTAATCTGCTATTGTTAGCCTAGTGCTGATCATTTGTTTGGCCTACAGATCCTATTGCCCCTTTCATTTGATTGTATTTGTTACTGTACCCTCTCTATCTCTTTCAATTAAGCACAGGTTAAGTGGTTCAACCGCAAGAGAATAGGAGATAATGGCACCAATCAAAGTAATCTCTTTAATTTGCTAAATGGATTACAGGGAAACCCCAGCCAAAGTGAAGTCATAGCTGGTGGCCTTCACTTGAACTATACACAAAGAGTATCTAATTATTAACCCACCACATGCCAAACTTTACAGATATCCAATAAAACAACACAGCATTCAGATACAAACGAGATTGCTCTCATTGCAGAGTTTTCCACTGTAAAATTACTCTGACTGCAAAATCTTTTTAACGGTGTCTTTCCAAGTATGCCATACGCCTTACTTTCAAGTGCAAGATATCTAGATATAACAATCAAAACACTGCACCACATACCAGTCAAGAGAGTGGATTTATAATCTCTTTAAGGACATGCTTGTGGTAGAGTTCATTTTTCATATTTGTACTATAAATGCAAATTCAGCTTTGCAGTCAGTATTGCTTTTGCTGACTGTAGAAGTTTTAATAGTAAACAAGTTTTGTCCTTAAACTGGCAAGTGGGTTTCTTCCCCCTCTCCTCTTTCTTCTGAAGTGTTTTTGAGCAAGCTGTCTGGCAAGAGAGCTTCACGACCAGTACTTTGGCTGAGTGTGTCCTTGGCTAATCAGTCAGGCACTGAATTCAAGAATGCGAGCTGCATGAGACGGAGGGTCATTTCCTCGCAGTGACAGGGAGAACAGGGCATTAGAAAGAAAAAAAGGTAGGAAGGGATAACAGATTTCATGCAGGAGGGAACTCAGCTTGTTGGAAAGGCAGAATCTCTTAGGAGTGATCAGATCTCTTTGCCTTTTCAGAATAAAATATTTTTATTAGTGCCAAAACAGAGATTATCAAGTATAAATCTATTGTTCCTGGCAGAATTCAACTTGCATCAGATGACGGGCCGGTATCACAGAACATGGTATCGTTTTGCCTTCAGTTGGTTGATTTCAAACACAACGATTACATTAGCCTCAAACAGAACATCTAAGAAGCAAAATCTCCATTTTAACTTCAAGGAAAGCGAGGTATATGGAGAAAGAGTAATCTATATTCCAGGCTGGATGACCTCAGATGCTACAAAAATTCCATTAAAAATGGAACAGGACTCCTACTTTCCAGACCTGACAGCCAGCCCACAAGAGAGCACTTCTAACATTAGCTGAAGTTGTCTTGTAAGGTCAAGAGCTACAGTTTTGATTTCTGACTTAGCCTTTTGCATCCCCACTTGTTTGGGCACCGAAACTTTTGCACTGGGATTGTCAACTTTTTTCATCCACTTTTGTGATGCTCATGGTTCCAGGTGGTTTCCATGCAACACAGACACGAACAAAGAAATTATATATAAATCTCCACATTTCCAGTAACACTGCTAACACAGCCTGTCCCTGTTCCAATGACAGCTTTATATTTCATAACATGTTTTTGTTTGCATGGTAACTGGCCAGTAACGTGGCATTCTTCTGCCGTTCCACATTTCAACACCAGCTCAGCACTAACTGCTTAAAGCCGAGCACAAACTTCCTGCGCTGTTGAATTAGCAACTACAGATACACGCTATAACCTTCAGCAAAGCCTGTCTTACAACTGCTGGAACAGCAGCCGTTGGTTCCTCAGGAAAATCGCAGCCAAGCTCAGGTTTGTCACCCACAGACATACAGAGGTACATGCAATCTTCTTATCAAACCAGTTGCATAAGGGAACCGCTTACTTCGAACATGTTGTGCATTTTGTAAAAATAAAATTAAAAAAAAAAATAATACGTACTTTATAGGTGCAGTTTGGCAACAAGGTAAGACACTTCTCGTTTTGCACTCCCCAGACCTTTACCTCACTATACGCAATCCTGCTTGCTATGTCCGGGCCTGATGCAGCAGGGACACCTCCGTGGGCTGACTCCACTCACCCAGCCAGTGAAACCAGGGGCTGTTCTTCATGGGGTAAAGGACCTGGACTGGTTCACCGGAGGGACCCTGCAGCACCAACAGCACAGACTGGGGGAAAGGGATCCTTCAACCACCCTGTCATCTGCTAGATGGATTTCTCATCCTCTTTTACATACAGCACGCAAACAGATCAAAAAAATCTGGTGCCTGACCTGCCACCCATTCCCTTTTTTCCTGCCAACAAGCCCCCTTACAGAGATACACTTTCTGCCCACAGGGATCCATTATGCCTGTGTGTGCACACCTGACTTAAAAATACACGACTGGCTGACACCCTCAAGCATGGAGGAAATCAAATGTCTACATTTCCAAATGCCTTTGCCATTTGAGAGCACACATAAAGCTATATACTGCTTTCCAGCTGTTGCAGCTCTAACAACCTTAATGGATTTAACAGCACAGATAGAAACAGCCTTCCAGACTTTATCCCCCCAAAAAATATTTTGGTATTTTAAATTATTCTATTTTTCAGGTAATTCATAAAGATTAAACTGGGCCAAAGGGAAGGTAGAATCTTACCCAGTAGTATCGTCAGGTTGGACATTATTCAGAAAGCACAAGCTTTGGGGATCTGCGGTGCTGATTCAGCCCGTTCACAGAGCCAGGGGTCAACCCACAGCTCTGCTTCTCTGGAATGCAGAAATATTTATTCACATCTGGAAACAGCTCATCTGCACTGGAAACTTTTCTAATATTTTCTATTCTATAATGATACAAAAGCTGTTTTCATTGTTGTTCTATTTATCTAGAGGTCTTCCCCTCCATTTATAGACCAACCTTAAATGAGTAAGCCATGCCTCTTTATGAACTAAATCAAAGCTCTCTGAAATCTGCCAGGGTCGTCACTAATAATACAAATTGGCCCATAAATATTGAGGCCCTAGTAATCCTCCCTCAACAAGTGAGTCAAATAAGAAACCAGGCAAAGCCCTCTCATTTTAATTCCGCTGAACTATTGCTATGAGCATGGAGTCACCCCAGCATACACGAGTCCTGGCTCGAGTGACGGTTTTCAACACCACCTTAATTAAACCTGCTCCAAGCAAATTTAATCAGAATGGTGAACAAAATGGCTTCTGAAAGCAGAGAGCAGTTTACATGAGCGTTTCCAGCACGACTGTCAACAGTGCTGCAAAAACATTTTGCTAAGCATCAATGAGAATTTCTGCGTAAAAAAATAATTTCCTACTGCAACTATTGGAGCAACCTCCTTTAGAAATATCCTGAGGAAAGTGAACACCGGGAAGACACCCATCCCTTCCAGTCTCAACAGGGACTTCTCTAAGCATCTCAAGTCCTCCCCT
This sequence comes from Pedionomus torquatus, assembly GCA_013398155.1. Lineage (NCBI taxonomy): Eukaryota > Metazoa > Chordata > Aves > Charadriiformes > Pedionomidae > Pedionomus > Pedionomus torquatus. The sequence continues at coordinate 220,864 of VZRU01014838.1, forward strand.
ATGTTTAATGTCAGCAGTGATCTTCCAGAACTTAAATTTGGATTACAGACAAACCTATTCCTCTTTTTCCTGTTCTTTCCTAGGTGTCTGTTTGCAGTCAGGGTGGAAGACAGATTACGGGGCCAGACAGACCTTCAGTCTGAGCCGGCACAGCCTTTCTTACACTCTCATATTGCAATACATTTCCCACACTACTCTGTCACAGGCAGTGCAGAAAGTATTTGCTCACTCTTTCTTCTGGCTGTATGAAGTCTATTATTTAGGTAATTATGCTAGGAACTGTACCAAGTAAATGTTTTCCTCCTCTCTCTCTTGATTTGAAACAAAGCTCAAGACTGATGATATAGGATAACATACCTATATAAGTAATGTAAACCTCACTGATGGCTATTTTGCATGATCTCTGAATCAAAACAGTCCCCCCAAAAGCCAACTCTTTCTTCCTAAAAGCCCTTTCTTCCCTAAACCCCAACTACTGCGGAAGGGAACAAAAAGCAATTCTTTGGTTGAACAAACTTCACGCCACCAGCCGTAAAGTGTGCTGGGCAAAAGTTGCAGTACTCCCCCTAAGTAACCCTTTGGCCATGTAAAAATAGCTGGTGGTGGCAACAAGGACAAGAGAATGAAGAGGAGGAGGTGTAGAGCAGTGGTATAAACTCTGATGTCCTACTTTCATGGACACCAACCTCTCACAGGTTTGGAGTCAAAATCTTCACACATCACATCGTTGGAGCTGATATGCATTTCCATCGTATCACAACAGGGCTTTGTTGCCACATACCCTATTAAAATGGATGTTCTTAGGGACTACAACCCTGTGGCCTTCTCACAGCAGGGACATGTCTTCTGCAGTCACTACAGAGACAGGTCTTTTTGAACACTCAGTACTAGAGAGAACATCAAAAGACAAAGCTACATCCAGATTAAAGTTTCATCTTGCACTGTGTAGTTCACCTACAAAGATGAACATACATTGAGATCATCATAGGAAAGACCCTCTACAAGGACTACTCTAAGCAGCCAGGCATAAAACAACAGGCAATTTGTAAAAAATAATTTAAAAATAAATTGTCTTCTAGTTTGTGTGGGTAAGTCAAATATCCCATCTTTGTGTCAATAAGCATAGACTTCCTCGGCTCCATACCTATTCCTATGCTTTTTAGCCAACGAGTATTTGAAAGTTTAATACAATTTCAGTAGGAGTTAAACACAAATGAAAATACCTTATGCATAGAGTACTCTGCCAGAAAACATCTGCTAAAAATTCTCAATTTAAACTTAGACCTATGACATGCCAGGTTACTACTGCAATCACAAAGTAATAGGGAATTCAGGAGAAAATGGCAAGCTTTGGTGCCTCTCCTACTAACCCTCCAATAAATCCATGAAAAATACCTCTTTCTTGAAGGGTGTAGCCTTCCCTCCTCACATAGAATTTTAGTCTGCAGAGGAAAGTAATTTTCCTAGCTCAGAAAAAAACAAGCTCTTTTTCTGTCTCCAAACGGAAGCATTTCCTAACTATGACCCAAATTACCAAGTAATTCTGCTTCAAGCAAAACCAAAATTTTCAGCAAATCAACCCTTTGCAATTTGTAGTCGTCTTAATGCCACTATGCCATCTGAAGGACCGGTTTGCATGTATAGATACATATGCTGGACAACACAATAGCAAATAAAATGTGCTTAAAACTTGGTGAGAGTTTCTAGACTCACGATTTACAGAAAAGCATTCCCACCACACAGGCCAAATCAGCTCTCCAGGCTGCCTGGTGTCGCCTGAAGTGAAGCAGCTCCTACTGCCAGCCAAGGAAATGCTGCCACTCAAAGACACCAAAATAGAAACAGAAAAAGGACACTATGCAACAAGATAGCCCTCCTATAATTGTGCTGTAGGAAAGTACCTCTCTTTGAAACTGTTAAACAGAAATAAGCATTGCTCAATAAAATATTTCTTACTACTAATGCGAGACAAAAGCAAACAAACACTTAATATTTCACAACTTCAGGAGACCATGTAATGTAACTTAAAAAAAGCCAAACAATTTCAGTTCTCAGGCTTTAGACACACTATTGATATGAATTCCTATACAAAATTTAAATCCATCAGTATTTAAACATTTCCCTAAATTGGTAAATTAATCTATTCTAGAAGTATCTGTTCAAACAACAGAAACAGAAAGCAAAAGGTGTCATTTTAGATGTAGTTGAAGGTATGGATGAGTATTAAAATCTAAAAAGTACCCAGAAGTTAAGACTTTAGAAAAATATTCATGTAAAATACCTATGAGTACAATCTTTGAGGAAAAATAATGTGTTAAGCCAAGTACATATGGAAGCATCTAAAATTACAAGCTCTTATTCCAACTCCTGGTTATTCAGTAGCTAATCTGCACGGGAAAAAGGTAACTAAATACAAATGAATTGTTAAGAAAAACACAGAGTATTTGCTTGAATATTTAACAGCTGGAACAGCTGGACTGGATTACTGAACAATGAAATTCAGTGTGCAGTCAGGTAGTGAGAAGAGAAAGCTCCCTGAACAAAGCCATAACAGAAGAAAATAAAATAATAAGTATTTATAACAATAATTTCTTTCTTCTTCTTAACCAGCTATCATGCTGAATGTCCCATTTCACAAACACTAATTAATCAAATCCATGCTCCTAGAAGCCAGTTTCTTTAAGCCTTCTTTTTAAAGGTGAATGCCTTCTTAATTTCATTTTGTAGTGACAAGATAAAATGGGATTTCTTTTTTTTTATTATTATTTTTTTAATTGTAATTGAGTATGTTGGATTCTCAGTGCTGAAAGGATGCTAAAGTTTCTCTCCATCTCTTATTTATTTATTTTAAAATATATGAAATCTCAGGAACTTTTTCAATCATCCCTTATCTATACTGGCTGCCGTCGCTGTAAGTGAGAGGTTTATCTTGGATATTCACCCAGCACACTTTTATTGAAACGGTGAGAACCTGCTCTGATGTTCTCTGTAATATACGAAAGTGCAGTATAAGCACAGAGGCCCAGATCAGCTTCCCAGGGAAATGGGACTGCAATATGCAAAGGTGTCTCTGGATGAGGAGTTGTTGGCTCAGCAGTGGCGAGTGGTGGGAACAAGGCAAACCATTTTTCATCTTTCTCTTTCTGGTCTCCACAAGCTCATGGATCATCTCTCCATCAGAAAACAGCAAGTGAGATCCAATCCACCTAATTTACAGGGACTCTTCTGCACGTGAATATTACAGACAAGTATTATTCTTTAATTCTTGCTTAAATGTTAGCTGCCTAATGGCAATTCCATTTGCAAACTTTCAAAAGCACTTTTTCTCTTTCCAGCACAGGGAACTTGAGTGCTTATTTTACAAGGGCTGCACTTAAAATATAGGTAAAGTTAGGTGGTATGGGCCGCATCTGTTTTCTCTTCTGGGCTTGGCTTGGCTTCTCTTCTGACCTCCAGTGCCATTTTTCCCTGAACCTCCCGCTCCAGTGAGATGGCCTGGACAGTCCTTCCACCTCCAACTTCTGCCTCCAGCTGCCAAGTTTCCCTGATCCTTTGAAATGTTTGCTGTGCCGAGTGGTTCTTCTGGTATTGATATCATTGCAACGGCCAGGAGCTCCCACACCGGGGCCTTGAGTACAGGGTAAATAACCTGACAGGCTGATCACCCATCAGTCCATGAGACCAACCAAGTACAACCCCAACAAACATTTCTTAGAAGGAGCCAACACTTCATCAGGATGACTGAAACCCTGGAAAATACAGCAATATGGAAGGCACTGTCGAGTTCAGGCCGTGCCAAAAGACCCGTAAGAGCTGCTCCAGCTCCTCAGGTGGAATTCCTTTATGTTCAGGCACCGACTTGCCTTGCCAAATATTTCTAATGTGATTTACATACCTCAGAAAAGATCCCAAACTTTGCAAGTTAAGCCAAACCACAAGCCCAGCCAAAGCCTCCACCTGCGCAAAATGTTTATTTTTAGCAGCTGCAGGCTTAGGGGAGCCCAGCAACAAATTTGACCCGCAGCTGCTCATCATGCCAACACTGTGTCAACAAATGGCAGGCTGGCAGCGAAAACAGTAAATATAGCACTATCTGATTTATTCAATGCGCTCCTAATCAGAGAGGAAACAAACGCTGGCACATGCGGGAGACCCACATTTGGAGGAGACTCCCATTCATCCATTTGAGAAAGACCTGGCTCACACAGCCTTAGCTGCGGCAGCAATTTTCTCGCTGGCCAACACCATCCGTGCCCGTACTTGGACCAAGTTGTTTGTTTACTATTTTGCTAAGGAAGCAGGTGTTTAACAACATCTATCTCATTACAAAATTTTCACTGGAGGTCACAGGAGGGCAAGGGAAAATGAAGAAAAAAAGCTGAAAAAGCATGGATGGAACTCACAGCCACAGACCTCACTCCTTACTCCAGCCTCGGATGAAGTGAAACACCCTGGGTGCACCGGTGAGGAGCTGTGTCCAAACAGCACATGCAGCTCAACAGCAGAGCAAGGTCCAAGCTTGTGTGGCTTCCTGCTCCCACCGAGGATGCTGAAGGAGGAGATGAGGAACAAGCATTCCAGGGAAATACGGAGCTCCCAGCATCTGCCTCAGCCCTCCGCGACCATGCAGGGAGATCTCCCCACAGCAGGGCAAGGCAGGAGGGAGGCAACAGTGTTTCTCAGTAGGAACACAGCAGAGACATGGGGAAAAAAGATAAGGAACAGGAGAGTTGTGCTGACCCTGTGCTCAGGTCAGGCTACAGGGGTGAGAGAAGACAAGACCCCAGGCTCTGATCCCTCCCGTTTCTGTAGCTGAGACACACTGAGCCGGCACTAGTCTCACCTCTTCTCAGGCTAGATGTCAGGAGATGCAAATTTGCATGGAAACAAGACCTTGGGTTGAGCCCAACTTACACACAGGACCTTTTGCTACCCATAACCCAAACACAGCAGTGCTGACCTAGCCCAAACCCCCGTAAGGACTGGAAAGCCTCCCATCGATCCCACTGGCTGAGTCAGCCCTTGCAGAGCTCCCACAGGCTCAGCTCTTGGAGCAGCTTGGGAACTGTCACCTCCTGTTCCCAGAGCAAGAGTGTGACGGAGAGGTGAAATATTTGATTTCAGGTAATGTAGAGGTTGTCAGCCATTCACTTCTCTCTTTTTTTTTTTTTTTCCAACATCCTTGCCAGATTATTCACAGCTAAATTTAAACAGTGAAGAGTTTCACCAGTGAAACAAATAGGAGGCCAGGTTGCATGCCCCCTTGCTACCTTTGCTGCATTGACTAAGTGAGGTTTTTTTTCACTTTGCTGTGCTGACAGAGGACATACTTGCAACCCTGGCAGTGTGTGGCTGGCAGGGAGGCTCCACTCGTGGCACTTGTGTTGGACGCGCATTTGCCTGGATGCCAAGGGGAGTCGTGGTCTGAGGGTTAAATGCCAGCTTTTCTCCTGGCTGAGAAAAACCTCACTGCACAGAGAGCAGGGATGACATGCAACCTCTGCATAACCTGACCCCTCTGGGCACATACCTTCAACAGACAGCTTTAAAAAAAAAAAAAAAAAATAATTTTAAAGCTCTTTATCTGATAGACAAGCTATTATATACAGAAAGTAGGGAAACATCAGAGACAAAATCCTGAACAGTGCTGACTACCCACAAATCCCATTAAAAAAAAAAAAATAAAGCCAAGAGAACAATGAAACTCTTCATTCTTAATCCTGGATTTATATACGCGTTGTAATTAAAAATAAATTGAATTTCAAACCCATTTGGAACAAAAGGGTAGCTCAAGAAGCAGAGTGATATAGAGATCTATGTATAAAGCCAGAGCTACATATCTTTCAGTATAATATTTTCAGTAATATTAATACCTAGTCTGCTTAATGCCAGCAAAACATAACCACCAACAGGTGAATGACATGTTACACAACACTGACCAAACTTTTGTAAATTTGGTAAAGAAACAGCACTTCAGGGAGGAAAAAGCATCTGTCCTCCAACCATTAATTTTCAAAGGAAATTGGGAAGAGCTTTTCCTGAAAAACGCAAGAGCTCTTTCAAATTCACCATTTCGTTTAGTTTTCCAAATACCTGAAGGTATTTCTGGCCACTGAACTGCAGGTCTCATTTTGGCCCCCACTGCTAGTAGCCTATGAAATAATTGATATTTTATCATCCTTTCTTTACAGAATTAAAGAAGGGAGAAGTGGCAAGAGAAGAGGCTCTGACCGAACACACAGGAAGAAGTTTTCAGGAGGAGGCCAGGCAGGCATCAGAGCAGGTCACCCAGAAGCAGCCATGCAGATCTCTCCCTCTTTTGGAAAAAGCTGGGACAAACCTGGGCTGATCTTGAAGGCAGCCCTGCTGCCAACAGGGTGCCCAACCGGAGCCCTCCCAGGCTCCTGTGCCATCCATGACAGGGGTGATGCCAAGTCCTGCGTGGGGTTGATGGCCCCAGAGCAGAGCTCAGGATGCCTGGGTTTAGTTTCCAGCTCTGCCACAAATTCCACATGTTACCCTGGGCTGGGAAACCTAATCCCCATGCTTCCCTTCTCCATTACCTCTGTTCTTCCTGTTTGTCCGTCTCCTCCGATTAAATGTTGAACTCTAAAAGCAAGGGCTGTGTGTTCATATGGTATTTCAAGCAGTGTGGCTTGATAGGATTTGGCACATTCATGTGCAGTGAAATAAATCAATCAATAGTCAGAAGAATTACATTACAGCATAGCGTGGGCAGAGACATCTACTACAGGATCTACCTTTAGTCTCTTGGTTTGTTTCCAAGAACCTTAAGGATAATTTTGCTTAAACACATAATGAAAGATTAGGGCTAAATCTGTAATAAACATGAAAATGAAGTTATGCCACACAATGAATAGCTGTTATTGTCCCACTCCTAGTAAAAGTTTATTACGCATAAAAGCCTTCTGGAGGCACGGGTAGCTATTAAAATGCCTACGCACCTAGTTCTGGTTTCACTGCTGCACAAAACAGGGGGCTCAGCAAACCCTCTGCAAGATTGCAAAAATAAATGTCAGCTATTTACTGAAAAAAAAAGAAAAGAAATGGGAAATGTAGGAATTTATTTATGTACCAAAACAACTACTCCCATTTGTTTCAGTGGAGCTACGGTACAGTGAGAATGAACTGTGCTTGCCGCATTTTTTGTCTGTCAGTGGCTCACCGACACCATGCTGCGCCTTACCTGACTGCCTGTAGCTGAACCCTGCCCCTTGCGTCCTCCTAAATAACCACGGGCATCATTTCAGTGTAAACCCCCCGCTGCCCCATCAGTGGGCGACACTGGCATGGCAAGAAACCTGCTGGAAATGACAGTGAAAAATGTTCCAGCACCAAACAGCAAAGCCATAGACTCTCTTAAACTCGCTGTTACAGCATCTATATTTTAATTTTAATGGCGGATCTTATGGAACAGACATGTTGGAAGAGCAATAAATAATAAGTTATTGTACCCGATCTCTCATTTCTGAATAGTTAAGGAGATTAATGTACTCGCCTGCATTACTACTCCAAGCTATGCTGAAACAAAACCCCAGGCAGAACACCTTTTCCGCTACCGTTGACGTACTAAACCTTGGGCATGCTTTGCCACGTGCCTCCACAATAGATGCCACAGCTTCTTGTTTGGATTGTCTTCACTAAATAAAAGGTAGATCAATAAATAAATTTAATTAGCACATTATAATAGTCATTATTGGGTCTTACACGTAACGGGGGAAATCAAACAACTTCAAAAGAGATTTGTTCAATTAACACAAGTCTTTATAACAGCACTAGAATAAGACTGTATCATAGATCTAAATAGCCTAGACTGCAATTTCTCTCTGGATTGTATTGGCATGTTGACAGCCATACTATCATTAGAGGGATCTGCCTGCACTTCCATGATATCCCTAATCCCTTGCTTTGAATATTTAATGACTACAGCAAGTGGAAAATCAGTGCACCATACTTCAGAGATAATTCCTGTAACAAGGATGGAGAGGCTGTATCGCTGCAGCCTATTTAGTTCCTGTTCGTACTCAAACTTCTCAGCATCTTCACTGTGGAAACATCAGGAGATCTGGCTTTGTCATGGACAGACCTGGCTCTGTCATGGAAGCTGCATTTCGTCACCACAGAGCAAGCGTCACCCTGGGTTATGCACTTCCCCTTTGTCCTTTGTGCCTACAGCTGAACCGGCAGCCCTGCCTGGCCACATGGTACAGATGTACAGCATGGAGAGTAACTTTCAAATTAAGGAAATTCAGCACAGAAATGTTTAACCTCTTCAGTATATCTTTAAAAAAAAAAGCCCAAATAATCTCAAATAGAATATTTTACAGGAGAAAATCAACAAAGTTGTTCTTCAGAGCAGTCATCTCCACTGGGTCTCAAACTACATCCCAGAAAAAATTTTCAAGGAAACCAAGAGCCAGTTTTACTTAAGACAAAACCACTGAGATTATCCTTAAACGACAAGCACGCATAAGCAATACGCTGCAAGCCTCTCTCATTAGGATACTAGATAAAAAGCAGTCAATAAAAAATTCTCACATCTTTGATTTGTCTTGTCTTTTTTGAGAAAGAAAATCTTTCTGGTAAAAAGGAACAAAAAAAAACCCTCAACAGCAGCATTTTCCCAGGCTTGCAACAAAGTAGAATTTTAAAGTTGTTGGGAAAAAAAAAAAAAAGCTTTATTGGAGTTTTCAACACCTATGACCTCATCCATAAGCAAAGGCAATAGTCTGCAAAGACAGCAATTCTGTGCAACACTCGTTCTTCTAATATACAAATCAAATGCCTAATGCCAGTGCTCACTAGGGGTTGTGTTCAGCAAAAAAACAGGCAGCTCTACTAGCTGTTACTTTTCAACATACATAGATATCTATGAAAAAAATGGTGTAACTGTGAGGGAAAAACAACAGGCATCTTTCATCTTAACTTACTTTTAATTAAGCCTCTTATATAATTTATTTCTTGGTAATTTTACAAAGAACCTAAGCAACTGTGAACTTGGTTCAGCTTGAAAAAAAAAACCTTTTCTTTGAAGGTTTCTACAAAATTCTACCGCATGTGCACAGAAAAAAAATAACCTTGTCAGTACAAAATGCCTTAAAGGAATCTCCCATGAAAACCACAGTGAGGATGTAGGCTGTTGACTGAAAAGATCAGTGCAGTCTCTGGAGAGAGTATCAAAGGCAGAGACTCTAAGCAACAGCAGATTTAGCAGATCTCTCACTTCCATCTCTTCATTCCAGGACGCCAGCCATCTCAAGAGACCAGCTCACATCAAACAGGGAAAACGATCAGCGATAGGCTCGAAATTAAGCTTACATGATTTCACAAAAGACTGGGGTGTTTTTGAGAGATAAATACATAGCTGAGTTTTGAACCAAACGCTGACAGCATCCTGCTTGTCTCCATCAGCAGCTTCAACAGGAGCACCGGCAGAACTCCACGCATGCAGGACTGAGGATGCTCACTGGTGCCGACTCCCTGCTGCTTACATAGAAACACCCTCGCTTCTTATTTCTCCTGGTGGATAAGCAAAGTATTTGTCATCATTTAGATAAAGAATGAGGAAAACACAAATTCAAGAGACGTTGCTGAGAAAGACCTGGGCAGAAAGCAATATGGTTTGAGGCAATGAAGGAAGAGATGCCAAGAGATCACATGAATGTGTTTATAGGGAGCTGCAGTTTCTTCTGAACATGGACCGTGCTGCAACAGCAACTCATGCCTCATGGGAGGGTATAGATTCTTGATAATAGAGTATCTCCTACTTCTAAAAAGCAGTCTGTTTGTCATAGTTTGGCAGATATTAAACTTAAAATCAGTTAAAAATCACTGGTTTTAAACACTTACTCAAAATACAGCTTGTCTTAAGGCAAAACCTGCTCTCGCACAATGCAAAGGTACTGTGCTCCAGCAACTAAAAATTTGTTGGGTGGTTGTTTTTTTTTTTTTTCTGTAGCAGTAGAAGCATTGTTCTAACTCTAGGTCGTAACCAGCAATACCTATTTTCTAAGAGAAAAATGCTAGCTTTCCTCTTCGAGATTGCATGCTGCACACTGATTAAACATTTGTTCTCTAAAACTGGTAATGTTATTTTGCATCAGGAAATCATAGAGGTTTAGATTTGTTTTGACTTTCATTTGCAGTTTGCGTCTCTAAAAAATGATACAGGAAGAACCAAAATGTACCATACTTACACTGTACACAAAGATAACGTCTATCAAAAATCTCTTCACTTGGGATGGATAACTTTACACAGCAGGAACAGCTACATAAACAGCAATACTCTGAACGTGCCTCCTATTCACATACTCAAATCCCTGTGCCTTAGACATGTTTATGCTGTATGAAACAAAGTGAAAATGGCAACAGATCCCACCCCAAGTCCACTGGGAAGTTCTGGGCCAGCTGCTGGAGAAGCCTCTCATGTCTATTCCTTCACAAGACTGTAAATCTCAGCGTTGCTGGCAGACCCTCATGAAGCTCCCACCTTCACTCTAGGTGAGAAATCTTGAAATCTTCCACATGCAACATGAATGGCAGCATTTTATTTTATTTTAAATATAAGCCTCTCCATGCCTCAGTTCCACAGCTGTAGCATGGAGACAATTACAGCCCTCACCACGCTGAAGTCTTCTGAAAATAAAAACATATGTATTAGAGGCTACCAGACAAGATATACTAGGATTGATTGTCCCAGAAAGGTCTCAAGAAAATGAGTATTATCTCAGAGAAAGTTTTCAATATCATGCAACAAATGCTCTTCATCTATGACACAGTGAGTTAACACCTAATTATTCACTGTGCTCAGAAATTTTTTCTATCGCTCCTTTGATACCTGGCTTTTCAAATATGCCTCTTTTCTCAATTGTTTCCTCCAGGCAAAAATACTCCCCAGGTAGAGAAAAAAACATGACATCAAATAGAAACCAAAATAGCAGGGAATGCTGGTGTACAGAGTAGTTATTGTGCTAGCTGTAAGAGTCTGATGCAAGAGCTACACAAAAGTCCTGTGATAATATAAATATAAAATCTTCACAGAGACAAAGATACACGCCGAGACATGATATAAATGAATGCCTACTACTGAGCTACATCAAGGCTGAGTTTTCCCCTGGAGTCCATGATTGATTAATTCCTGTAACTTTGGTACCTGAAAGACAGGAGATTTTTCTTGGTAGTAAAGAGCCTTATAAGATATACTTAAATGGATTATGTTGATACCTTTCATGATGTAACCCTAATGATAATTTAATTGAAAAAGTGCTTTAAGCCATAATAGCAAAGACGACAGGATTTCCTTTTTTCACTTTGACAATTATGGGCCAGTTCAGAACTGCTCTCAAAATAAGAAGGAGGACAAATTTCCAATCAACTTAAAAGAATGTGTCAAATTCTGCATTAGTTTTCCTCAAGCCAAATGCAGAAATGCACTGGCATCAAAGCCCACAGATTTTCTCATTTCTTTCCTCTTCCATTACAGAGACCATTCTACATCTATACATGTGCAAGCGTGCTCATTACTGTCCCCTTACACATACTACTTTTGCTATCTGCTCCTTGGAGCAAGTAGCTCCCCAGCGATTAAGATGCTGGTGGGCAAGGATACATGGCTTTTATCTGGTTTTCTCTAGTTTTTCTCCAATCCTGTATTTTTTAGCACTTTACATACATTTTTTATTTATCAGATTGAGAGTATCATGCCACTAACAAACGTGGCATGGATCATTATCAGCATGTGTATTCTACTACTACCATTTTACAGACATACTGCTAGCGGAGACGGAGCAAAATAATTGTATATGATAGTTTTCCTTTCCATCGCTGTCCTGCTGATTTATATGCTTCTCACAGCCAGCCTGCAAGGTGAACATGAACCAGGACATGTGCTAAAACAGCCTCTGCAGGGACAGTGCTCTCGGGAGGGTGCGGCAGGACACGAAAGGAGTTCGTCCGTAATCCCATCCTGTTTCCCAAGCTTGGAGGGGAAGTTGCAGTGAGCTGAAAAAGCTGATTTTTCTGCCAGTATTTTAAGAGGACAAGCAGGATGAGTTAGGTATTTATAGATCAGTTGACCTGCTATGGATTTCAGGCAAAATAATGTAAAAGCTGTTACAAATGCAATCAGTAAAGAATTAAAGGATGGTAGCATAACTAATGGAAATCAACACAGAATTATGGAAAAGAAGTCTTATCACATAAGCTTGATACCATTACAAGTATGGCTGGCAATACTATTGGGGAAAATAATACACTTAGAATACTGTCAGGCATTTAAATTAGTTTTACATGACATTCCAATTAAAAATTATCAGTGGACATAATCAACGAGGAGAAAATAGATTAAAAGCTGGCTGATCTATCCTGAAAAGTAATTGTAAATGGGAAACTATCAGCAATTACAGAGATTTCTAGGGCAATTTTGTATGGATTTGGTCTCAATCCAATGTTGCTCAAATTCTGTCAGTAACTGGGGGATAAACTGAGTAATACTAACAATACACTGACAAGAGTTTCTGAAAGAACAGTACTAGGTAAGTAAACATGAGACCAGATCAATTCCAGAGAGTAAACCACAATAATTGATAAATCAGGCTCAACCTCAAATAACCAGCCTCCTGCTATCATCTCATTTCAAGTTCACACGTGTACAAATGAAAAATATAGGTCACCCACAAAGGACACAGGATACACTTGAAAAGCTGTGGTTTAAAGGAATTTACAGTCATCAAAGCTGACCAGATCAACATACACACTTACCATGCTATCCAGTCACAGAGAAAACCATCTTTCACATACGGAAACTGGAGCAGAAAGTTGATACTTCAGACCGTAAATAATGCTAGTGGAGCATTTATTGCATAACAAAGCTTTTGGCACCCGCTGTTTCAAAAGCAGGTTGTGCAGCTGGAGATGACTCAGAAAAGAGCCAACACAATGATCTGTGCTCTGGGTGCCCTATCATATTGTCAAAGAGTAAAATCTCTGTTGAGGAGGAAAGATGGGAAACACTTTGTGTGATCCGGAGGAAGAATACCAGACATACATAGTGATGAAAGCTCAAAGGGATGAACTCAACAATGAAGGAAAAGAAAACACACCTCTCACCCCTTCTCCTCTAACACCTGTCTTTCTATCCAACCCCTTCCCGTGGTTCCAAACATGAAGAACAGAAGGAATGAAGAGAAGGTGGCAGCACTGGGAGGAACAAAGCAACATGCACCTAGACAGAATGCAGCTAACCAGACATAAGTGGTGATGCTGCAAACAGCAGAGCATTGACAACACTTTTCCTATAAACAGGAAAGCTTTCTCTCCCAGCTATTTGACAATCCTTTTTTAAGGCAAAAAAAATACTCTTCAGCCACAAAATTCAGTCCCTATCCAAAGTAAAGACAAAAGCTATGCGTGTGCACTGACTGGTGAGGAATTTGTACCCTCAACTTCCTATTCCAGAAAATTTATTTGTACTATTGTCCTGGTTTGAGGTAAAACGAACCAATTTTCTGTTTTACATTTTTACTTTCTTAGCTGGGCCTCTTCTAACTAGCTAAACTCTGAAATTAACAGCACATTGTTCAGAGCTGTTCCGTCTCACAGTGATAAGACCTGATTATACCAAGGGATGGTATGCAGAGNCGACAACTATTAAGTAATTTCTTTCATAAAAATCCTGTAATTTGTTTTGCCTTGCAAGGCAGAGATGTCCCCACTGCCTAGGCTGGAAGTGTCCAGAGATTCAGAGGAGCTATCATCTAGCCACAGCCGTACAGTCAGGTTTTGGTCACCCAGTAAAGTGGGCTCTTCACACTTGATTCAACCATGAGGACCTTGATCTTGGACACTTTTCATGATGTGGCTCCAAATCCATAACTGATCACCTACTGCGCTCAACCATGACAATAATCACATTTCTGCCTTTATTTCATTATTATTCTGTGAAACAAAGTACACAGCAATGATAATATAAAGTATTATTTAGTCCTTTAATAACTAGATAGCTCCAAAGGATATCCAAAAGGATGGATACCCTTTTCAGCCTATGACCTAAACATTTAATGGGTACTACTGACTCGCTCAGAAATTGTTTAATCTTTCCTTGCAGGTGTTCCACACCTGGTTTTGTAATACAAGGAAGGAAAAGATGAGTTAAGCCCATGAGAACCACAACTGGCATTACAAAGCCATAACATGAATGGTCCATCCCATCTCAACTTGTTCTGCATTCTTAAAGACATCCTGAAGACATTAGCATTATATGAGTCCTCACTTTACACCCAGAATGTCTTACTCTGGCACGAATTTGGCAAATACTTGCATTCTCAGGCCTTTTCATTAATTGGCCTTTTATGCCCCCCTCCTGTATTTTCTCATTCTCATTGCTGCACATGCCCTTTATGGATACGCAGCACTCTTCCACAGATACAGAAAAACAAGTAACTTTGTCTCTTAACGTATCTCTGAACTGCTTATCACCCATCCTTCCGACACTGAAATCACAGAGGCACAGAAAATCAGCATGAAGAGTAGCATATTAGGGGATGAAAGAGAAGCATTTAGAAAAACTTACAAAAGAAAAGGGGACAGAAAAAGTCAAGGTTAGATCTAGACATGATGTGAACAGAATGAATACACCCACAGGGCATCTGTGGATGCAAGCAGTAGGTGGTCTTTAAAGCTCTTGTCTCTATTCCCAACAAACTAGAGGTGGCAGCTGCAGAATGCAGAAAGCCTACGGATAATGACACCACTGTTAACTTCGCTGTTAGCATGTCCCACCACCACAGTTTGGAGTTCAGTTTGCAGATCTACTGACCATTTGCCACTGAACATGTCCTACCTTCCTCCTCCCTAAGCTCATGGCTGCAGCATCCCGTTACTTCATGCCAGCCTCAGCATTCATCTGACATGGGCCACTGATACAGCAATTTCGGGATCTAAATTGGCAGAAAACATTTCACTTTAAATTGTTCTTATATCTGGTAGACTACCTTTCCACCACTTTGGTTCTCTGAACTGGGTCTCCAAGGATGAGAGGGGCACCAAAGGAAGGGATGGGGTTGGAGCAGCACCAGTGTTCCCAGCAGCCGCCAGCCTGGCCCTGAGCAGAGCAACACTGTGACACCTCACCCTTGCTAAGCATGAGATCCTGTTTTCTAACAGGATCACATTCATTACCTTACAGAGCATCTTCTGAATGAGGATACGCTACATTTTTGAGTGATCAGTCAAACGCAAACAATCAATTACATCTTTTGTCAAAACTGTTTACTCTTTCACACTGTGCTGGAGTCATTAAGAAGGAACACCAAGCAGGACTGGTTATTTATCCTCCTCCTCTTGCCCTGAAAGGGAATTAATCTTAAACTTTCTGTTTAATGATCTCAATAAAGGTTCACTGTAAATGACAGCAGGCTGCACTGACAAATATTTAAAAACAGAAGGGCCTCTGAACGAGAGTTTAGCAACACACAACCGTTCCTCAACACGCGCGCCAAGTGACGCTGAACCTCTCTAGAAGGCAAGGTTAAAAATGTGCTGCCCACCACTCCAGCGCTGCAGAGAACAGGCTGCAATTAGCAACCTCTAGAGATTTGTTCAAGCCGAGAAAGAAAGAGAAAAATGAAAGGAGCAGATTCTACAGCAATTCTTAAAACCACTGGCCAACCCACTTCACATTCTCTCTGCGTCTATGAAGAAAACACAATCTTTCTTGTCAAAGAAAGACAATTAACGCGTTGTAAGTAACCTGCCCTACCGCTCCATCGCCCCTCTCTGGAAGCTGGTGGGAGATAGTGCTGCAACCCTGTGCAAGCCTTGGACAAAGCTGTGTACTGCCCTGTTCAATCGTGTACAACACCCTCATGGTGAGGAACAGCCCTCCATGTGGTCTGAGATGGGACAAGGACATCTCTTGGCTTGACCTGGCCACGGTCTTCATTGAGCTCTTCCATCTCGCTACCCTGTACCAGGCTGACCTTTCCATGAATACCTAAACAAGCATGCCAGAGCAGAATAAACAAGGATGTTTCAAACCCTGTTCAGGGTAATTTTTACTAAAATGCAAGGAGATGGGCTTCAGGCATTCAGAGAGGGCTCTATGCATGGTGATCCCCTCCAAATATTTAGTAGTCTTTAATCTGCACTACTCATCTATGTGGGGTGTTTCTTTCCTTCCCTTCACCCCCAGAGGAAAAAGTCTATTTTTACATACTTTGAGATTTTTAAAACCCTATTTTAAAACCAATGCCATTTTTATCCTTATTTTCCCTTCATTTCCACTGCTTTCCTGCATGGATCTCCTTCCACCCGAGCAAAGCTGACAGCTCCCCACAGCAGCGAGCCATGTTGACGGCCATCATCTCATTCATATGCACACTCAGAGCACTATAAATCTGCTCAAATATCATTCCTCCCCTGGGGCAATGTTTTCTTCCCTAGAATATCTACATTGCTAGCTGCAGAAATTTCTCCTTCTAATTAACTTACAGGTTCCAAATACCACCAGCTGGAACCGCAGCGCGCAGCCCCGGCGCTGAATGCAGGGGAACCCAGCTGAAGGATGAGGGTCTTCACTATTGTTTCTTTGCCTAGGTGTGGGATTTTTTGGTTTTCCCTTTCATTTAGCAGCCAGCAAGATGAAAACTACCAGACGCTTTATCAACACATGAACGAACAGTGAATAATCCATGAATTGAAACCATCCACACAACTCTTAACTGAAATTTTTGTTGGCTGTCACATCACGTTATATTTCTGGTGTGTCACGTTTACACCTGAGTCACGGTGCAACCTGATGGAAGAACAAAGCACGATGCAATGCAACGGAACATACCAATAAGGTCAAAAAACCCAATTCGACTGTTGATTGACAGCCCATCACTAATTTGGATTTGGCTAATTCCTTCTAAAAGACAAGAACAAAGTTCAGAGAAGGTTAAAGTGCATATGCAGAGTTTAATAATCTATTAACATAATAACCTGCCATATATGACTATGCAATAAACTGAGGGAATTTGCCAGAAACACTTCACTTTACAAACAATATTTACAGCAATGCTTGATTCATTACATACTCTGTATACACAGAAGGGGAGTGTTTCTCTAACGAGAAGGCTCCAAGGCACGAGCTGAGCAGTCCTAAGGTAAGAAAACCCCTTAAGTAGCAGCCAAATCAGAAAATTAAGAATACAGTCTTTTTAATTTTTGTTGATGAAAACTATTTACTCTTGGGGGCGAGTCCAGGCAGGCTGGGAAAGAGAACCTGATTTTGAAGCAGCACCAAACAACAGCAGGGAAACGAAGTGGCAATTCTAATGTTAAAACTCAAAACTGTAAAGATCAACTCATTAAATGATCTCTGACTTCAGACTCCTGCTTTTTCAATGGTTATATTTTGGGTTTACTGCATTTTGTTTAATGCAGACAACAAGGCTAATCTTCATTTTAACTTAAAACCAAAGGCAACGATCAGACAGCCAATGGTGCTGTCACTGGGAAGGCAGTCACCAGGCTTCACTCTTCTGCCCGATGTACAGGGGAAGGTTTTGCTCCTTCAGCTGCTTCTGCAGTAGCACAAAGGAGCCCATGTTCCACTGGCAGCTTTGCCATCCTCCCGGAGAGCAAGCTGGACCTCTACAAGCCTAAACGAAGCTTGAGAAGGAACTTGAGAAGAACAGGTTTGTATTCTTTACAGCAGTAAGGGAGACCCTAATGCTGAAGATGGTGCGATTTGTGATGATGACCTTAACCCAGCACCACTTCAAGAAATAAATTAGTTACTTTCTTTTAAGGCCATTCATACTTTGCCCAAATAAGGCTTCAAGAAAGTTACAATCTAAATTCTTTTGGCTTGGGGTATTGCTTTTGCTGCCTAAATAAGCCCATAGAGCACTTACCCATGAAAGAATAAGGAGAGCAGCAAAGTGCTCCTTGTGTTATACCAATATGCACAAGCTTTTGATTGGGACAGTAAAAACATTGCAAATGAACGAAACAAGCTACAGAAGTAAAAAAAAATAAATTTGCTGCAGTAACAGAGGGCTCAGTAGGTGCTCCTGCAAATATAGTCACCTTGTCATACTTCTCAGTGTCTTACTGATGGAAGTACAAAGGCCTTAAAGAGGCCTTAAAGGAGCCTTACAGAAAAAAAGGGGTGACTGACAAATCCCAAGAGGGCCACAATCCTGCTGCTCAGTCCCGTTACACAGTAATACAAGAGAAGAAGTAAAGCAATGGGAGACCAGATTTTGCTCAACTTACTCCGGAACTGTCCCTTGGTTTTGCCAAGTTTTATCTGAGACTGGGAAGACACTTTCTGAAAACAATTGTTGTGCTGCATTTCAGCACTGAAGATATGCAACGTAGACTCAAAAGCACACTGAAGTTCAGGCTCCCTTTAAGTTTCCATGTCTTGCACCTGTAAACTGGATGCATCTGAAAATCACTCTAGAAAATGTTGCCCATGTATAAAATCACGTTTCAGAAATCTCCATTTTATAGCTAACATTCCCTCCAATGTGTCTTACAGAGTAGTGTGGTCCTTGTATTGTATTATGAGGACCACTGACAATCTCATGGTGACCACCTCACAGTATCACCACTGTGATTCAGAAGCACAAGCGGAGTCATCCAATTGGCTTGCGTCCTGAAGTAATTCTTGCCCTTGAGACAACTCGCGTGCAAAGGGTTGTTCTGCTGTTGGATCTTGGAAACCAAAGAAAAATCAATGGGTTGATACAGGAAATGGAGGGGTTTAATTCTTGTGAGACAGTGCTTTTTAAACATATTTATCTTAGCATATGTGACTGAAACAGGAAGATGCATCAGGATGACACTAGAAAAATCCTAAAAGTTGCAAATTTTAGCACCAAGTTTTCATAAACCCTTTCCCCATCTCCAAGAATTATGTAACAGTCACTCGGGCAGGAGATTTATGGCTTCCTATTCAAGCCCCCTGGCCATCAATCTAAAGAATCAATTCCTGCTCCTTCCGAGCAGAAACGCAACCAAAGACAGACCAAATATGGCCCTTTGCAAACACAACCCCAAAGTCAGAGTGCGCAGAAGGTACCCCCACCATTAACATAGTTATGAAATTGGGAAGCTGCAGCAATCTTTAGTGACATATTTTACCTTCACTGATGCTGTTCCAAAACAACACAAGGGCTGCAAGATGATTTTCTTACTGAGTAGCACCATACTTGGAGTAATACATTACTGGTGGGACTCCCCTGATGATGTATTACACTAATGCATCATTAGGATGATGTTTCACACTGATGATATATTGCAGTGCAACATAATGAGAGCAATAGCTCACTGGGTGCATAATCCTGCCAGGAGCTGTGCGCCTGCAGCTCTCTGACTTCATTTGCAGTTCAGGGTGTCCAAGGCTTAGATAGATTAGAACCTCGGATACACACAGCTTAAAGGATGGCAGAGTTAGAGAAGTGCCGGCGCACAGGTGGGTGCAGTTAATTACGGGATACAGTGTATGATATGCTAATATCAAGACACACTTTGGCATTGCATTTTTACACCTGTGCACAACATCTTCAAAGTAAGAAGCTGCCGTAGGCAGGGCTGCCGAAGCCGCTTATTCTTCTGCTTGCCTGCAGCAGCCATCGGAGCAGACCCTGGTTGCTTATAGCATTGATAAAAATACTTTGCTTAAATTTTCCATGCCAGATGTCTGTTTGAAGGAGGGGGAAGGTTTGGAGAAGGGGCTGGCTGATTGTTTTTAATCAATAACTTCAGTGAAATCAGTCCTGTTACGCTGTTTCTATGACCCAGACTAAGAAAAAAATAGGTAGTTTTGCCAACAATGAAAGATTCTGGTGACCTTTTTTCTGACCTTTTTTTAACAAACAGAGCTATTTGATCTGTATGAAATTTTAAAAAGACCTTTGCACTATGATCAGTGTCACTGACAAGAAGGCAACATTTTAAGATTTGTGAACTCTTCACCGCGAAACCATATACAATGTTCAAAGGGAGGGCAAACTGATATATAAACAAGGAAGGAACAAGCCAGTTTGAATAATAAAAGAACTACTCCAGTCTCTCACAAAAACATTAACATTTACAATTGAACCACAACTTCATTACTTATTTAGTTTTCACTTCAATACCTTTGGGGTTCTTTACTAAATCTAAATGTGCACACACACACAAAAAATATAACCAGGATCCTGCATGCAATTTCCAACGTTGTGGATTTATTCCATTCTGAAAAACATAACAGTATTTTAGATAACCACCTAACGTGCTCTGCATGTTCATCTTCCAGGTTCTCCTAAATAACAGTCGTCCACGGCAGACAGACCAGACTCCTCTCCAGGGAACATCAGCTTCTCTGGTCACACATTCAAAAAAGCCTGGCTTTCATACCTTTCTCCTGACAACCATAATTGAGAAACCACAGGGTACCTAACGAATCAGAAAAGAGTATAGCCACCTCAAATAGCTAAATAATGACTTAATATCTGATTTGGTTTCTTTCCTTCACTGTAGCCTTCCAGACTGCCTGAGCGACAGGGCTCTGCCTTGTAGATGCTGTCTCCAGCCAGTATAGCAAACAGGTTGGGAATGCAGAGGAAAGAGCTGATCTTTCCAATTCTATGCAGTTTGAAGGTGCCTCTGCAACACAGAATCAAAAAAGAAGGAAACAAAAGACAGTTTTAGGAGACCATTTCTGATTAGCCGCCCAGCACATCCTGAGATAAATTAATTTCCCAGAAGAAGATTACACCAGTTGCATGTCATGCTGACCTAGACAGTATAGTCTGAATCCACCCATCAGGGCAGCAGGTGTTTTCCAAGCAGGGCTGTCCCCTCCCCATTGCCAAGGGAAAGAATGAGGACCACAGCAGAGAGAAGACAGGGCCAGCACAAAGCTCCCCTTGTAACTTACAGCAATGAAAACTCACCCCATAAACAGGAAGAAGGGAAAGGGAAAGGGAAAGGGAAAGGGAAAGGGAAAGGGAAAGGGAAAGGGAAAGGGAAAGGAAAGAAAAGAAAAGAAAAGAAAAGAAAAGAAAAGAAAAGAAAAAAAAGAAAAGAAAAATACCAGAATTCATGCATTTCCTCCACCAGGCGCTCCAGCAAGGGCCTACTGCGTCCTGGCCATAAATTCTCTGGCACAGGAGCATTATACCAAGGGAAAGGAATGCCTTTCCATCTGTGTATTTCCCCTCAGGCGCTCACTTGATAATGAAACCAGTTAAGGTCTTTGGGTTCACAATGTTATTATAGTCAGATAATATTTTGTTTGCAGCCGAGCCTGAAGAACTCCTAAGTAGCACATTACAGACACCATACACCTGTTAAGTCATGGCATTTCTTCTTTTAAGTGGACAAATCTGTTTTAGTCATCTCCAGAGATTTTCCGCTCACAGTTAATTACAAAGCGCTGACTGTACTCATTTCCTGATCTTAGAGGGAATCTATAACAAATGTATGCCACAGGTGAAGCCCGTTCCCTCCATCTCTCAGAAATACCAGCAATCCTTCCAGCAGCCCCAGCTCCCCGCCTTCACTGCATTCCCCCAGCCATCCCAGACCTTCTGCTCCAACACAAACACCGCACAGAAAACAATAACCTCTTTTTAGGAAAGAAACTGCATGGGCTGAGTCAAACATTTTAGAAAATAATTTATTACAAATCCACCTCTTGAACACAAAAGCATCAACATAGGCAGCCAGTCCGAGGTCATTCTGCAGAGCCCTACAGTGAGATGGTCAGATGCAATTCTGGGTGTTCTGCAGTCAGTGATGTCCATGTAGAGAGCCACCCAGCATGGCAGCAGGATTTTATTCCCTTCCTGCATAGGCATACATAGCTATAGAGGTGATCACGTTTCCCGATGATTTGGGGAGCAATTCTGTTTAAAGTGATTAACACTCACAAAGAAACACGTCCCTTCTTGGATACGAACCTTCTCAGAGACACTTTCATCCTATCTTACATACCTCAATACACACTTTAGTTCCAAAGTACCATTGTGCCTTGTACAGTACAAGACGATCTGAAATCAGGTCAGGCAAGATAAGCATTCCAGGGAAAAAGATAAGGAAAAAGTAGTCCATCCTAAGAAAAAGTGATACTTCATTGTGACAGCAACCTTTCTTCATGCTCCTCCTAGCAAGCTGATGTCTGATCCTGAGCACAAATCCTTTGAAATAAGTCTCCCTGACCTTAGAGACATATGTTAGGTCAATGGTTCCCAACTTTCCGGACCAATAGACAATTGACAACAATCAACATTTTTTCTCAAATGGTCACACATGCTTAACATCAACCTTGTGATTGGAAACTCGATAAAGGTGATATGATTCAGCTGCATGGCTCTAATGCCTCCTCCATCACTCTTGTAGGATGAACAGTGCTCGACAGATATAGACAAAGAGCCCTCCTCGGCTTGTGCCATCTCAATGAAACTCAGAAACTGAATTTGTTCACTGGCTCCCATGTTTTAAAAGTTGTTCTACACCACAGGAGCCAGCTGCCTCCTGGGTCATCATTCAGGCATGAGCTCCCTCCTAGACTATGCCATCCCTTTTTCTTGACTGCCAAGAATCAGCCTCACGTTCCTAAAAAATACTTCTCCACCTCTCTCACCCAGAAGACAACACCTCACTGAAGATGCTACTCTTCCACTTTAAGGATAAATACAAAGCAACTTCTCCAGTATGGAAATAGAGAGGAGAAACATTTTCCATAATTATATGTATGGGATAAAAGTACAGAAGCATACAAACACCAAGTAAATCAATTAAATAAAACCAGACAGGAGCAGAGAACTTGCAGGGACAAGGAAGCAACAAAAAAGATAAAAGAGAGAGCTTATGGGTGATGGTCAGGTGGAGTGGGGCAGGCAGACTGCAACTTGAAGCTACAGGTAAGGAAAGGGACTTTGGGTGCCTGACTCCGTTTGTGATTGTACATTATCAAACAGCTCTTTGCCAGCCTCAAACAACAGACCTGACTCCAAAACTACATTTTTCCTCCTAAGAGAAGAAACCTGCAAGACTCCAAAATGTGCTCAGTGCATCTGATGAGAAAGTTCCAAAGAGCCCTTGCAGCAGTAGAACCTCAGGAGTGCAGTTCAAACAACTTTAGACCTTATGAAACAGTTCTTTTGCCTCCCCAAAAGACAAAGTTTACCAAGCAGGGGCACATGTTTCTTAGCATTTCCCTGCTCTCTTACCGGCACTATAACTGTAGACTGTTCTGCACAGCCAAAGAAGTTTCACGGGCCCAGAATTGACTAAAAAAGTGGATTAACAAGCAACATCTACAAAGAAAAAAAAAACAACAAAAAACCCCCATACATCTGACTCTGGATTTTAGTGCTAATACTCTTCCTATGTATATTTCACTAAATTTTTAAATTCAGGGTTGTCCAGTGTATAATTTGCTCATCCCTGTTAGAAACCCACCAGCAGACAATGCAGAGCACTTCACAATAGTGACAAAGGTTGGGCAAACCCCTGTTTGAATTGCCTGTGTTAGTGACTTGCCATAAACTTGCACTAGTGATGGACTGCCTCTGTTAGGCTTTACATCGGTTATGGAATGCTCCAGCTTCATCTTGGACAACAAGGTAAAAACTCTTTGGTTGTTGAAAAAAATGAAAAGGAGAGTATTTCCAATATAATACTTTAGAACTTGTTGAGTTGAATAAAAGGGAGCAATTTTTGTGACTTGTGCTATATGTTTTAATTCACCTTCCCAAATAATTTATAACAACCATTCACATTTTTTACTACAAGTAAATACAATTACCTATTCTTAAAAATCAAAGATATTGCAATATGTTTTCATCGAGTTTGTGTGAGTAACTACATATTAAAATGGCAAACATCCCTTCCAATAACATCCTGGCAAAGTATACTTCTTCTGCAAGTAATAAAAGCAGAGGAGAGCAACCACGCTCTCCAGAGCTCCAAGATGTTTGGCTGCAGCACCACGAGACAGCTGATGCATTCCAAATGTCTGTCAGGTCACTTTGCAAAACCAACCACCACTAATCAATAGTGAAATCTTTCTTTCTCTTGCTTAACTGTATTTCTCTTTTTGTTAACCAGAAGAAAATTGCCAATTAGTTGGACTCTGCCAGACCACGCAGCTACGGGAAACATACTGTCAACCTGACCAGTTCAGTTAAAAGTTACGATAACACAGTTCAATTACGATACTTAATTGATCACCAACTGCACGCACAGGTTTTCTGAAATAAGTTGCAGCACCTTAATGTTGGTCTTCCAAAAAGTAGGTAAGTCTCCGTGGGCTGTCTTGTTTCTAAGCACCCAGCTGTTATATTAGAAGCCCCAAACTCAGCTTTGGTTTTCTAGGATGCGAGCCTTTCTTTGCCTCCTTTGCTTGGCCCAGAAGTCACATCCTTCTTACTCTTCATATGTCTTTCTTTTCTTGATTCCGAGCTACTTGGAACAGAGATCGTATCTCCTTCTTTGTTTGGAAACCATAGCAGTTCGTGCGTTGCAGTGGTATAATAAATAAAAAGTAATAAAAATGTTAGTAAAGTCCTTAGAAAAGTCTATGTTATTTTTACAATTACTCATGCTGTCACTATTTAAGAAACAATGCCAGAAAGATCTAGGACGTGTAGGGGACTTATAACATTTTTTTTTTTAAGAATACGCCATTGAAATGATGATGTTACTGACAGCAAAGTGTTTTGCAAGGTGTATGGCTTCTCCTGCTGCTTTTTCGAGTGCTTCTAACAGATGTTCAATTTCAAGTGGTCTGCAGATACCACTAGGCTGATGGTTCTGCAGGAATCAGAGCAGCAGATGTGCCCCACCACTCTGTTTTGCTATTCCCTTTATGAATTGGTATGTCACCCTGTGGGTTTCTAGCTAGTTAATTTTGTAATGACATCACTATTTCTATACTTTTAATGATTCTCACAGGATTTAATTTCTCAAATAACAGAACTCTTGATACTGGAATTGCTACATGAAAGCAATACATAATAAACAGATTTGTTTACATGATACAGTTCTATTTCCCACCAAATGTCTTCGTGGATGGCTGTTAAGTAATGCTGCTATGCAGGTGAATTCCTCCAAAGGCTGCAGATTTACAACATGGCCTCACTTCAGGCCTCTAAACTTAACGTCTGTGCATCTCTCCGTAGGACTGTTACCCTCAAACGAGTATCGCTCTGTGGCTGGAAGGAATGAGGATAAGAAGGGAACAAGGAGAGAAACAATGGGGATTTCCATTGGCTCTGCTGCAGGCCCTCTAAGATGCTTGTGGTCCACGGCAGTGCAATGTGACTACCTGCACCGTACCCAAATAAGACCACAAAGCACAGGAAATCATACAGCATTTTCCACTGACGGTGACCTGACTGTGATAGGGCAGTACTCCAGCTTTTGGCTTTCAATCTTAAAAGGGAGGGGAAGTTTTTCTCCATCAAATACAGTTGCAGAGGTGGTTAGAGCCCAGAGGTTCTGCAAGCCCCTGCGAAGTACCTCTAATAATGCCTGCAGGCTGCTCAGAGAGCGCAGCAGGACAGCACCATTCTGCCCCGGAGCATTCAGCACTGCTAAAAAACAGCTTTTTGTTTATACGCAAAAGAGGGGATGAGGGGAAACCTGATGCTATTACAACTATATTTACAGAATTTTTAATTTTTTCTTTGTAAAAACTAATTTTCAGATATTTAAAAATTGACCGGCAAAAAAAGTTACAGGTTGTGAAAAGTGATTTTGAGGTATTTTTATGTTATGAAGCCTTGAAACATACCTGAAAATCTTGTAACTTTGAGAAGTGAACACTGCCTATGCGTGTATTTCCCCCCACCATGGTATCTCAGAAATTATATTCCCACATTACTACAAATATCAAAATACATCGGTAGCTCTGAAAAAATTGTCCAAGTCTTAAATTTACAGAATAAACTGTATCTACTCCTATATGCCTTTACTGATCCAGCTGAAATATCAAGGCTTTAATTTCTAAGAAGCAACTAGATAATTTTTGCATGCACACAGAAGAGGATCATCTCCAGTGGTGACTGCAAGCAGAGTCTCCACAGTCCTCACAGGAATGGTATGCCTGTGCTGGCGTCTCAATCCACCCCTAGGAAGGTAAAAGGAAGAGGAAAGTATTTTTGTGAGTTTTCCACAGCGCTTTTTTTTTTTTTTTAAATGTTCCATTTTTACTTCTTGCACTTTGGATTTCTTTTTTAAAAAAATTAGTATAAGTCTTAGTGCAAGTCTCAGATCTAAACATATGAAATTCAGGAAACCTAATGTTTAGGTTCAGTCAAATTTGACTGACATTTGGCAGTAAAATATAACTAAGATCAGGCTCCACCTGGAGGTCCACACCTATATCTTGCACACTTCACCTGACTTACATCTAAATTTAAGCTGTAAAAACACATGCTGTGTAACAGCAGGCAGGACACCAAGTCCTTTAAACATCTCTGACTATCCCAGATGCAGAAGCCCATTCCCCAGAGACACCAGACGCACCACTCACGCCTGCTCTGGGCTCCCAAGAAATGCTGAACCGAACTCTCCCATAGTCAGAACTCAGCATTTGTCCCCTAAAAGTTCCCAGCCAGGGCTTTTATCGACTCATGCTCAAAATCTTTGTTCATCCAGTGCAACTAAACTACTTATACTGGTGAAGCTCGTTTGTGCACACTGCTGGACTTTCATGCAGGCTTTTCTGACAAACAAGGACCATCGTTAACCTGCAGGTCTAAGCCAGGGATGGGTTGTCTTGGTCCAGCCTTCTTCAACATGGAGGCACGACCATACAGAGACTTTCATTGCATCTCCAGAGCTTCCCCTCCTACAAAACCTGAACTCCTGGCCAAAACATCCACCATGCTGCCCATACGTTTCCCGCTGCGGAGACTAGGAAGGAATGAACTCACACATGTGGCAGATGTTGGACACGTCGCTCAGTGTACAATGTCAGGGTGCTCATATACATCAATCAGGAGCTCAGCAGCCTAACCCAGATGAGATCCACTATATTTAGAGTACGACTGCTTTCTAAAAATGCATTATCTAGACAAAACAGTTGAGTATCTCAGGGATGCAGGTTCTGGTTTTCCGAATATTTCTGATATTTACGCTGACGTTTCCTCCGAGTGTGGGGTGTTTTGAAAGGAAAGGAGTTTTCTGTTGCCTAAGGCCAGTTCTTCCTGTTTGTTAGTTTACCCCAAACCTAAGTTTGCATGTGAATAAAACTGTTGCTTTAAGTCTGATTTCAAACATGTGGTAAAGGAGAATCTAACAATTTTATGAGATATAGTTACTTTTGTAGAGGGTGAGTTTGCCCTGGGGAATTTTCTCTGACTAGATTTATCACAAGTTTTTTGAACCAGATAATTTTGTTTGATAGCACATCTGGCAGCATCATAAAATCTTGACGTCCCAAGCTATTACACAGGAATTACTTTTGTAAATCATTTATGAATATTACTGATGTAGGCCTATTCTGGGCAGTAAGAAAGGAAACGGAGCACTGAAGGACAAAGGAAGGGAAAAAGGATTCCCTGCCCTTTTGGGGCTCATCAGATAGGGTGGGTATTTATCATCTTAAATGGGAAATATGCTGTCATTGATACAGCTGAAAAGCTCACGTAACACAACTAGCTCCCTAAATAGGCAAAAGGGGAAGAAATTCTAGCTGAGAAGAACCATAAATCGATCTCTCCTGATGAAAATTTACCCTATCTGTGTTTTAAATAAGGCTTCCCAATTAAAAGCTGCGTATTTAGTAAACACAAGCTAACAACCCAAGATGAATAAAGGAGAAAAGTCTTACCAACGCCAGCATGGAGGCAGAAAAAAAAAAAAGAAAACACATTTTAGCAAAAAAAAAAAAAAAAAAAAAAAAAAAAAAAAAAAAAAACCCAAGTAAAAAAAAAGGTATTTACAAAAACCCCATGGTGACATGACTGAATGGAAACTCTCTACGTAATTAAAATAACATGATTAGGTTTTCTTAAAACTGTAGCTGCTAAACATATGCCTTCAGACGGAAACCTGGCAAAACAAAAGCTTATGTTCACTTTTAATGCCATGAACTATCACAGGATTAACAATTTCAAGAAGATTGAACCTATTGATTTGGACTGGAAACACATCAGACACATTGAGAAAACTTTGGGTACCCTGCCAAACCCAAAGCCCAGTATTATATTTCTTTTGAAAGACATACTGTGTGTTTCATTTGCAATGGATGAACTGATACCAAACATGCCATCACTGGGCAGATGGGTGACAGAGGGATCACCCAGTCAGACCCAGCAGCAGGGGACTGGAACCAGCCCTTTGCTCCTCATTCCACATGTCCCCAACCCAACACTGGGAGCTACTGGGTGTTATTTCTGTTGGACCAGAACAAAGCAAAAGGTCGTTTACAATACTCTGCAGAAATATACTTCCAACCTTAGGTAAGAAGGCATTTTGTTGGGGAATTTCCTTGCTTCAGGGCCCAGATGAAGGGAAGGAGCAGTTCTTTGACAGTTCCTGTCAGACTTCCAAACATCAGGCTCCTTCAGACTACAGCAAGTCTATGAGGGACAGGCAGAGCCACTATGGAGCACATGCCGGAATTATGTCACGCGCTTCCCCTGCCAGAGCAGACAATTTCTAAATTTGGATTCCTCCCAGGAAGCAAATTCCTGTCTATACACACCCAGAACTAATATCTTGCAGATGCGCATGCTGCCCACAAAGATCTGGAGCAGGGCAGAGCTGTGGCAAGAGCCACCAGGGGCGCTGAGTCGAGAGGCACTTCTGCTTCTTTAGAAAGTGGCAGTATCAAAAGGAGAAGGTCTAACGCACCTGAAAAGGCAGGTTTAATTTTTTGATAGTTTCTGATTAACTAAAATCCAGAAAATGACAACATAACATAGTTTTATTAATCAAAGCATGGATGCCTTCAAGATGCAAAAAGGGCCCAACCAGGAAAAAACCCAGAACACAAAAGGAAGAAGTGAAAAGAAACGGTGGTTTCCAAGGCTGTAAATGATACCTGAAGGGTATCATCTGGACATTGCTCCTCAGACTTGCCAGTGTGAGGAACACTGGCTGTAGCTAAGAAATCCAATATTCATATTCTGTTTATCCCTCTCTTTTTGAATGCAAACACATGTTCTGTCTTTTCAGCAAAGATGTGCAACACATGCAGCAAGTACGTACAGAAGTCTTAAAAGTCATCCGTTAATTGCAGATACATGTAAATGACTACACAGGAAGCCTTCCTAGGGAGACAGAACTGGAAAAAAGGGACAGACACACTAAAATTAGAAGGCATGAAAAAGCTCCACAACATAATCAAGCAAGGTTGATTCATATATTTTTTCCTAATTTAATACAACTATTATAATATAATTTTAGACAGTTCCATAGTGCCAAAAAAGAGTGATGAGGATTATTATTTTTTTCAGCCCATTGCAGACAGCACTTGCCTCAATAACTATGCTGAGGGAAGAAAATCTATCATGTATTAACCATTCTCCAACCTCCAACAGAAATATTCCCCATTTTGTGAAGTAAAGTGAGATGTGGGAGCCCTTGACCTTCTAAGTAATTAAGGGAAACAGAGACATTCTTGTTTTTATTAGAGAGACACTAAACTATTTGAAAATAATTTGAATAGCTGGAGAATTAGTGTATTTGCCTGTTCATGAGTAGTGCAGATAGTTTAGAGTTCTCTTGGGGGCAACACATCGTAATGAATATCTGCTATTCATATTTAATGCAATCTGCCAAAGAGTGCTTTTGGGAGGACTTTCTGTGTCAATATAATGATTAACAACAGAACTGGAAAAGTAAATGAATTCCTGCAACGGGTGGGGCTGGCAAAAATATCTTGCAGTGCTACACCAGTAACACTGGATTTAACTGTACTCTTTTAATGATATCAGTGGAAAATCCATTTTGCAGGGAAAAAAAAAAAAAGAAAAAGCAATCTTGAAGTTGGAGTTAAAGTAGTAAATAACCAGCAGTAATAGAAGGAAAAACAATTCCAGCAGAAAACATTGCTTAAAACAACAATCTGCCTGGCCTGAACATCTTTGAAAAGCCCGAGATACAATAATGACTACTAAATACAATTAGTATTTACACAGTGCTACCCAGAAGTAAAGCCTTAGTTAGTTTGTCTATATCTTCCAGTTCCTCAGATGATCTTACTTTCCATGCATTTTCTCATACCTAATATTCTGTTCTATGTAAATCTTTTAAGTCCTTTATTCTTTACAACGTACTTTTAAAGCGCCCCAGATAGAAAAGTATGGAAAAGCTTGGCTAAAATACAATGAATGACCTTAGAACAGATTTTTCTCCTTGACATCCCAACAACCTTCTACATAACACATTCAGATTTTATTTTTTTTCAGTTATCTGGATGAAGCAATCTTACAAAGTTTATATAAATTCCTGGACACATTAGTATCAGGCTCACTGCTCTCCCCTGACCCCTTAACCAAGCTACTGCTACTCCTTCACCCTTGCAATAGATGAAGGCGCAGTACTGAGGATCCAAATGATCATGTCAGCAACCTAAAGACCAAAACTGGGGAGAGAGGCTAGAGACAGAATAAAAGCCTGTAATTCAGTGCTCCCATTGAATGTCATGGGCTACGCATGTTAACCCATTAAAGCAGGATGCCTGAAGCAGGACACTCAACCCACAATTGCCAACCAAAGTGTTTTATTATTTAGTGGCTCCTACAGTGGCTTCTGTCCAGACTCTACTTTAATTTGATGTAGGGTACACTCGGGGATTACATTCATCATAGCAGTACATCAGATTAAGTTTTTTCCTCCCCATGCCATGGTCTGCAGCCCGTACCAACTGACTTTGTTACATAGTGGTCTTCACCCATGCTAAACTAAAAAAATCTGACTATTCTGCTGCAGTACAATTACGGTAACCAGTCTTAGAAAGATGTTCTACCAATGAGCAGCATGGCTTCATCTTCTCTGTGCTGAGATTTGCTTACGAAATGGCAACACTCTGGTGTGTCTTGCAGTTCAATCAGTCATAACATAAAGACAGTATTTTCCTCATTAGTTTTCCACTCAGTGGATATACTGCAATGATCCCCATGGTTTTACATACTTCCCTTCTCAAATTTCATGGGGTGCTTCACTTGATTAGGGTTTTTTAGTAGTTTGGGGGTGGGGGTGGGAGGGTGGTTAAGACTAATTTTTATAATTAGTCTTTCTCTAGAAATTAAAAGTTGCAGTTACATCCAGAACAGATACTTTATTAAGAAGGTAAACTATTCTTAAGCTGGTACTCTCACACTGTGACAGTTGCATTACCTGTCTCTGGCAACAGCATCACCAATGTGAGGTCTCATGATGACAAGATGGGCTCCTTCTCACAGGACTAACGAAGAGCAATGCTACCCAGATACCAAACTNTACCCAGATACCAGAATTACTTGTGTGTGCCTGTGTGACCACTACTCACCTCAACCCAAGATGCTTTTACTTAGTGAGAAGTCACATAACTGTCTTTGCCCGTATTTATTTATGCCTTCCCCAGATATTTCACTGGCATTTTGTGGCTTTCCTATTACAGACATGTCAAGCTCTGCAGGACTTCTGTTAAGCATCAATTTCCCGTAGCTGCTCCCAGTCCTACAGAGAGCCAAACCCTGTTGGTCTGGTACAGGCTGACGCATGACCAAAAATGCACAGGAATGCCTCATTTGGCCTTCCTTTACCATTTCTAAACAAGCTAAGAAGTAATCTCCTGAAACAATCTTTGCTTTTTTTTTTTTTTTTTTTNCCTTTTTTTTTTTTTTTTTTTAATATAGAAGCAATCCCTCACTATTCATGACATCAGGCAAGTCTGCATGCCATCTGATCTCAAGAGTGAAGACGTCTGTTCTGCGCTGTATGGGGTAATACAGTGGTAGGTAAATCAATCTGACTTATAGAAGTAACGATCTTCATGACCACAGTCTCGTTCAGTGTTAATGCACAGCACGTGTATGTGTAAAAGTGGTATTTTTTCATCTTCTGACCTCTTTAGCACCATGACCAGGCCTCTAATTATTAAGTATTTTTCACTAGGTCTCTCAGCATAAAAACAGAAGCCAAGTCACAGGTCATGGAGGCAACACCAGTATTAACATCAATGAAACTAAATCACTCCATCCTGAGTGCTTATTGTAAGCCCCTTGTACTCGCAAAATTAATGTGTCTAAAATACTGATGTCTGTTTAATGGGGCTGGAGATACCTACCCCAATTGTAAATTAAGATAACTTAATGCAGCTTGATATAAGGTTATCTGCCATCATGGGAAGTCTAAAATCAAGACAAAACAAAATGAAACAGGATAATAACATGAAGGCTTAAATGACTGTAACTCTGAACAAAACCTGTTGAACTGCGTTGTTTTAAAAAGATTAGAGAGATCTGTATAGCATTCCTGTTACGTAAAATCATTTCTATTGGATTTTGCCTGCATGGAAAGAATCTGGAAGATAAATAGTACAATAGCTTCAAGCATATAGAGAAGAATAGTTTGGCCAAACTTTGATTTCTTCAGGTCTTTGCAAGAGAGATGTCTATTCTTCTGCCACTCAGCATAAGTTCTAATTTTAACAGAGGCCATCAATTGTACTGACCTTGGCCCATGGGTGGCTTCATCGTAAAAAATCAAAACAAAAAAAAAAAAGCAAAACACAACACCAAATTACATTAAAAATTTCACCATGAAAAACCAAACCTCTGACTTCCAAGAACTTACCTCCATAACTCCAGAGGTATTAATATCAACCTCCAGAATACAAAGTCCACAGGTTTTGAAAGAAGACAGACTGTTACCACCAAAGGTAAGAAAATAGAATAGCACAAACCAGAAAAGTCATCCTGCGGAGGATTGTGTCTGAAATGAAATTCTTATTCAAGTCACCCTCCTCCCTGTCTTGGCAATTTTAGTTGGTGTTTTCAACCACTGTTGCCTTGATCTGTGCACAACAGCTGCCAGGCTTTCATGCTCAGTCAACATGAGCCAGTGCTGCAAAGTACCTCGACAGAAATAATGCCCCAAAAAGGCTGGGACCAGGGCATAAAGATGCAAACCCAAAGATTCAGTATTCATTTATTTCCATATCCTCAGAAATTCTTAGCTCTACTTTTTTCAAAGGCTGGTTTATTAATTATTAGCAATGCATCTACAATGCAGTCTTAATTCCACAAGAATAGCTTGTTTTTATGGAAAATAAAAACCGTGCACATTTGATCATATACTTTTGGTATTTACCAATGGAAGCCTCTGAAAAAGTTTTTATTAACTAACAACACTCTCTATCTTCAGTAGGTGAACATTCTTGCAATATTGGGGGCTAAATTCAGTATGTTATTCTGAAAATTAACCAGGATAATTTCTGACAGGATACAAACAGCTACATATAAACCTTCCACCTGAAAGAATTCCATTTTTCACCTCTAACAAAGATAAACACCCTTAAATAAAACAGGGCAAATAAAAGCTTGACTCTATTATACCTCTTCCCATACGTGACTGGATGAAAAGTTTCCATGTAACTGGGAGAAAAATAGTTGCTTTACTTCAAGACTCTCCAGCCTTCAAATATGTTTATATGGAACACAAAGCCAGGATTAGTATTAGGCAGCACAAACCAACAGCTTTACCCTTCAGAGATTTTGTCTTCACTGTGCTTTGGGGCTCTAACTTTGTGTGTTTTCTGTTGAAAGAAGTATTAAGGGCACTGCTATAACCAGGATCCTTTTCCTTTAGTAGAAAGTGTAGTAGTTCTGCAAATGTGCTGTTCAGTCAAGACCTTTTCGTATTGAACAGTCACAGTAACGGATTTATACAAGCACCTTTGCAACAAAGTGACCTGTTGTTCCTCCCACTGGTGCTAAGTCCACCAGTCACACACTGTAAACACCTCTAGAGATGTATCTTGTCTGTGTGGTGCTACCTAAAAGAGTTTTTAGCTGGGAGAGCTTTGTTTGTTAGAGCTACTTAAAACATAGATGAAACTAAGGCCAAGCAGAAAACATCCGTTCGTCATAAAGTGATAAAACTAAACTTGCCCAGCCAATACAGTCAGAATAGCTGAAAACATGAGAGTGCTGCAGGTGGAACCCAACCACAGACTCAAGGGCTAACTCTGCAGCCACAGTGAGCTTAGTGCTACTAGCTGTCCACTGGGCCACTCCTCACAAGCTGCCCAAGATGAACGCAGTTACTCACAGAAGAAAATGAAAGCACAGCTTAAGAGAATTCCATCATGAGAAGTCAGTGCTGCTCATGAACCCACATTGGCCAATTTTTCTGTGAACGCAACATCAGATTCTGCAGCTAACATAACAACACAGGATACGCCTAAATCCACAGCAGTTTTTATCAGCCCTGTCTTCCACAGCTTTGGTATGTCATATAGTTGCATGTTTATGCAAGATTAAGTGGAAATGGTATTTCAAAACAAATGCATGTTCTTTGCCCAAGTAAAGTACATCGCTGACGAACAACTGCAATTGTTCTTAAAATATTTCCAGAAAACAATTTCAAACAGACACGACCAGTCTTTGCTAGAGAAAAACTGGTCAATGAAAGCTATTAATACCAAGCGCTTACTTGCAGGTGAGGGGGTGCTGCATCCGCTAGTTGGTGGGTGACTCTGGAGTCCATGGAGGGAAGGTAGCGACAGTCCACCGATGACTGGAGGAAAAAGCAATGGATATGGGGCTGCTGGATAGTGAGTCATATGTCCATTCACTGCTGGTACGGGACATGTGCGGCTGCTGGTTGTCATGTTAACACCTCACAGTGTATAAATATTATGTAGCATCACTCCAGGCCAACAAATAGATACCTCAACTTGTAAATGAAGAGGGCTGTCAAGCCTGCAGGTATGGCTTGAGCTGGATTGCGTGATGATGAAAAGGTAATTCACTAAATCAGGTTCGTCCTATATTTCATCGCTGCTTCCTATTCTTCCCTTTGCCAGGACATTCTTGCTCTGCAGACTGTGGGCAGAGAGTCTTCTCACTCCAGGTATCACGGTGCAGCAGTGGCTTTTGCAAGTATTTTTCTGGGTGGAGAGCTGCTCTCTACAGATGCATGCCTATACAGTCTGTGGGAAGAAAACAACAAATATTATAGTATACATATTTTTAACATATATGCATAGAAACCTCTTTTATCCCCTTGATATTTTTGTTAAGTGATTACTTATTTATCAGTGCGCTTCAAGATCAGCTTGATAGTTATCTGCGGGTAAAATTCTCACTTTACTGAAGCTAACAGCAGAACACCCATTAACTTGATCTCCCTGTCTGGTGTATTACACCAAAAGCAATCTCTGGTCACATGCAACCTTGTTTTGGAAACTGTCAGTTTAAAACTGTCGCATCAATAATTACATGAAATATTGATACTGAGGGAGAGGAGGAAAACAAAAAAATAAATCAACTTCTGAAAAATTTCCATGTATGCGAAGGCTTTCAGTTTACCTATAGAAGTTTCAGAATGAATGGCACTGAGGGGGTTTCTCTGCTCAAGGCAATGCCATGGTTGAGGCAGGGCACTGCGGAACTGTGTCTGAGGGTGATTTTGTATTGGGCTGTTACATCACTAATTATTTTACAAATGACTGTTCTCAGAAAAGATAGGGATCTATCTCTACTACCAAATAAACAAGGATTTGTTATTTCGTAAGCTGGTTGAGCAAGTGACAGGATAGTGATACACTGCTCCAGTGCTCTGCTAGGGAACTTGCCTTCCTTGGTGTTATCACCCAAAGGGCTGGCGCCTACTGAGGGGTCCTCATTTTCTCAGTCTCTGCATCAAAAGCCTCAGGCTGAGAATGGGTAGCTTCCCGTGCTATTCTCACCAGTGAAATTTGCTTCTGCCATAGGTGTTTAGGTCTACATACAGCAAACCTCTGGTCTTCTCAGAAACAACCTGCTTGTGCAACACCAGTAAGTGCTACTGGTGACATAAGAGCTACTGGGAAGGCTGCAATCACTCCATATTGCGATCGCTCCTCTGGTAGTTATTTCTGCAATGCTCTAGGCAAAAGCCAATGAGCATCGCAGCCAGCTCCCGACTATCACCCTGCATGAGAGCTTGCACGTGTCCTCCAACACACGCTGATGGAGGAATACAGTAGGAGCCACAGAGCAAGCTCAAACACCCAAACCCAAGGCAGCCCAAAGGCTTTGTTTCATGAGACAATGTGCTACGCCCTTGCATCTGCTACAGTCAGTGATCAGTAGCAACATCCACTGCCTATACGGTCTTTTTATTTGTAATTCTTTAAAATTACAGCCTGAGACCAAAGGCGAGAAGATTTTGGGGTGGGAAAATAAAGGCAGTGGTGAAATGACTTGTCAAGGTCACAAAGCAAAATCGATGCCAGAGGAGGGAAACTGCGACAACGCAACATTGACTATCACCATCGCTACTCAGTCTACTAGTTGTCGGTAAGAATTCAAATGAGCAAGGGGAAAAAAAAAAACAAAAACAAAAAAACTCAAGCCTGAATGCATATGTTTGCCTGTCAGAGAGCAACGGAGTGTTTCTGCTCTGTGTGGAATACCAGCAAAGGTTACCAGCTGTGCATGTTTTCAGACAGCAATTTCTGCTGAGTGCAGCCTGCTTGGGGATAACAGAAATGTAGCTTGTAAGTATTTGATAACTGTGTAAATTATGCACAAAATACCTTTAATGCTAATGGAGACAGACATATGCAGAGATGAGACTGTAACAGGGGGTACAGCAAGCTAATGCACAGCTGTTGGCCACGCTGAGCCTGAGGACCTGTGCCTGGAGACCGGTGAAACCAAGCAGATCTTTTGAGGATGCCTCAACAGCCAAAATATCTTGACTCATTCACACCACAAAATGAGATGAACCATCGCAGGTGACTCTTTTACCTCGCTAAAGGTTTACTAAGTTTAAGAGACAGGAAAAGCCAACTATCAGAGGAATACACAAAGAACTAATGCTTTCTATAGCAATTCCACAAGAGCCAGCAAAAACACCACGCTTCAAAATGTTTGCAAAGAAACAAAGAGAGGAATGCTGATGAAAACCACCCCCAAAAAATCTATGTACTGAATTAATCACAGAACAAGGATCCACATTTTTAAATTATTTAGGTCTTCAGAAACGTAACTAATCTTGTAAAATTATGCAATACCTTCAATTATAATTCTATTAGCCATAAAAGTGCAGAGCTCAGCATAAATTATAAAAATTCCCAGAACACAACATTGGATATATATTCCAGTGACAAGTATTCAGAAAAGAAGCAACTCCTCCAGGACAGAGGAGAAAAAAGGGCACTCAGGAAACTCATTGGTCACTTCCTCACCACTGGAGTAAGATGTTGTGTGATGGACCTGGCAATGAAAAAATGCAGATATATATATATATCTGCAGATATATATATATATTATAGATCCTTAGTACACAATTCCATATGAAATACCCAACAGTGCAAAAATTTTATAATCCTATAGTTCTGCGTGCTTATAATTTGATCTGAGGTCTAACTATATACTGAAAATTCTACCAGAGAGCAATTTTCTCTTGCCTTACTCAAAAATCACCCTCCTTTTACCCTTCATGACAGGAAACATCCCACAGATCTGAGTGCTGGACATAAGCCTTCCAAATTT
Organism: Pedionomus torquatus; assembly: GCA_013398155.1. Taxonomy (NCBI): domain Eukaryota; kingdom Metazoa; phylum Chordata; class Aves; order Charadriiformes; family Pedionomidae; genus Pedionomus; species Pedionomus torquatus. The sequence continues at coordinate 258,570 of VZRU01014838.1, forward strand.
TTTGCTCTGCTTTTCTCTCCAACTAATGGCAGAGAGGAAACATAACATAAAAGGTATGATACACAGTGTATCGTTCAACCCTAAATAGTGCCCCTCAGGAGCAGCAGGATGTTATAAATGTCCATGTGGCTGAATAGCTATATGATGGCAAAGGAGGAAATCATAGGCAGACATCTACATTTCAGGAACTCTGCCCACATGAGGAAGTAAACGTCACCTATGCTCTGCACTTACTGAGGGACTTCAAGTCACCAGTTCTGCTAACAGAGATTACAGACCCATTACCTCCATCACTGCACAGTAGAGGATACCACAAAGTAGAAACCGCTGCAGCATAGCAAACCCAAAAATCAGTTGACCCCATTCACACCAGTTCCATGGCACGGAAGACAACCCCCAAGGCAAGACTTCACTCATATGTCACTAGACTGACACATTCACACCCCCCAACTCGCTGATGAAGATCCCAGCATTGCACATCAGTTGAAGACATCTAGGCTGCAGATGGTTTCAGGGTGAAAAGTATCTCCTTTCCTCAGCTAAACCTGCACCAGAAACACTGCAAGACAATGTATGCATGCCAGCTTTGAGGAGACTTTCTTTTGCTGTCACTTGCTATGGTAAACACCTCACAGCATGTCCTCTCTGGACTACGGCACCTGTCCAGAAGCAAGCTCCATCCTTTCCATGCCACTGTGCACCTTGAATGTGCTCCCCTCTGGCCCATACATGGATTCCCTTGAGAAGGGAAATAATGAGCTTACCCCAAAATGGATAGGGAAAGCCAGCTAACACAGCTGAGGAGCAACTTGAGAAGCAGAAAGCCAAACCAACCTCAGAGTCACCTTGGCAGTGGCTGGACATCCATTCATGTAAAGCAACAGCATGGATTTCTGTGCTGTATGTATATGGCAAAATTTTCAGAAAATGGCTATAATTAAGGCACTTCAGAGGATCTATCCAGTATATGACAAAAATCCTCTTCCATTACACTGGTCCTTAGGGACTGTTCATGGGTACAAGGCCCTTATTGTGAACGGTATGGAAAAGAATCATACAGAAGAGTTTCTTTGAAGGCTTACCAAGAGATGATCACATTGTGCACAACATCACATTGAACAGCAGCCAATGGATCTTCTTTGACAGAACATATGCCTCCTTTTTGGTTTTTACAGGCCTTTTATTGACTTGACTTCAGTGATAAAGCAGATGGCCACAGGGGATGGCGGCTACAGTAGCTCCAGCGCAGAGTGGACAGCATATTTATCAGCTGCAGTCAATGCAGCAGGCGTACCTGTCTCTTCTACATTTCTTCTTGGTGTTTGTGTAGCTGAGTAGAAGGTTAAAACCACAGATTTTCACAGGAGCTCCAAATTTTTCCAGATAAACAGTGACCCAACTTTTCAGAGTGAATCCTAATTTCCCAGACATTTTGCACAGGCTTTACTAGAGAAAACAGTTTTGCTTTCCAACACATCTGTCAGCTCTTCTAGAATGAATTAAATGAATCAATTCTCATTCATTATATTGCTATTTAGCTTACATTTGGTAACAATATTTGGTATTATTGTAACATAATTCATCTTTCTGAATTCTGTACTTGCATAAGATTTTATTTTATTTCATAAAATCTTTTTGCTGTTACAGGTGACTTTGATGCACAACAACAGCCGGACAGGCAAGAAGCCAAGCCAAGAGGTTTGGCTGATAGTCACAGAATCTTAGAATCAACGGTTTGGGTTGGAATGGACCTTTAAAGGTCCTCTAGTCCAACCCCCAAGCAGGGACATCTTCAACTAGATCAGGTTGCTCAGAGCCCTGTCCAACCTGACCTTGGATGTTTCCAAGGATGCAGCATCTATCACCTCTCTGAGCAACCTGCTCCAGTGTTTCACCACCCGTACTATAAAACATTTACTCCTGCCAACACCACCCCTATTCCACAATGCTCTTCCTCCCCTCTCACTGTCCACAGCAGGGATGCTGAGTTGTCAGCAATGCAAAGAAAGCATGATTTTTGACTTTTACAATTCCCTCACGTCTGAAAGGGTCAGTGGGGAGTCCTGCCCTACCTGTATTGATGTTTGAAATTTGGTAGCCATTTTAAGATACCCACAACTGTGGCACTTGGCAAACTTTTAAGCTAAACCCACCATCCATATCCACCAATAGAAGGGTATAGACCCTTCTACCATAGTGAACTGCTGCTGTTCTTCCTTTACAACTGGGAGACAAAACTACAAATGCAGGAGAGGCACGCCGATGTGAGGACATGCTCTGCACGGAGCTGAGGGATTTGCTGCTCCAAGCCCAGCGCTCTGCAGTCTAGATGTCCCCAAAGTTTCCACGGTCACGGAGGAAGTCTCTCCTAAGTTCATTTCCCATTTTCTTGCCAAGACCAAAAAAAAAACCCCAAACAAAAACCCTCTCTTAAATCTTAGGCTAATTCCTAAAACAGGAACCTCTGGACTGCGAGGGCAGCCTGGGCAGCAAGACGGCAGAGACAAGCTGCTCCTCTCCCAACAAAAACAATTCCAGAGAAATTTCACATGCAAAACCTTTCAACAACATATTATATTTCTTTTTCCCAAGGGACAGAGTTGACAGAGTCTTTATTTATTAGGCAGCTTAGAGACATATTCTAATGCTGTTTTCAAAACAAGTCCAATAGTTTTGGGAACCCTTACTGTATTTAATGTATAGTTTGTATTGAAATCCCTGATTATGCATATGCTTTCTATTATGCTAGCTGATGGCATTGCATTGAATAGTACTGAATAATTCAGCAGATTTAGCACTAGTCAAGTGTAAATCAGTCAGATACAGTAACACAATAACCATGCTGCCTTTAAACTCTTAAAAATGTGTAGAAACTTTATTTCAAAAAGGGGCGTGCTCTGTTTTCCACCAGTCCTCATCAACTGTGAGATGTTGCGTTTTTGTTTTCTTGGCTATCCAACGAGATTTAATTAAACAATAAACTAGTTACCGTGACAGAAGTAAAAAAAAAAAAAAAAAAAGTCTTTGGAGTGTTATGTTTCCTTTATTAGCATAGTGATGTGAAACTAAACAGAAAAAGCAATCTAATAACAAACATTCCTTTGAGAAGGGCTCCGGGAGCAAAAGGACATCCACTTATTGTTCAGCCCATCCCATTGGTCCATATACGGCAATAAAGGTACAATAGAAGGAAACAGGAAACAGACTGGCACATCTGCATTATCTTATTAGAGGCTAATGGATATCTGAGAGGAACATGCATCTGATGCTGAATAGTCTGTACCAATTTCCGAAGCAATTACTCTTAATTAGTGGATTCTGTTTATAGATGGAACTTAGTGTACCCTTCTGTATCAAAGAGATGCAGGCATCTGGAGAGAGATATGGTTTTCTTAAAGGGAAAGCACAACAGCACAATGTGAGGGTTGGATTGGGTGGTTGGGGTTTGGGGTTTTTTATTTCTTTTTTTGGCAAATAAAAGCTCTCTGAAGCATAACATATTCTACTGTATTATTAATCAAAAGAGCATGCTGGTTTAAAAAAAAAAGGGAAGAAAAAAGCCCCCACCATATTGTTAATCTCAAACTCTGAAAGTAAACATAGAAAGCTAATACTTGCATATGAATTATATGACAAAAACCACTTTGATGATAAGCAAATAAACAACTGAGCCTAAAATTTTCAACCGCTGGCCAAAAAGCTTAAAATAGCAGCTTAAGTCAGAAGAACAACATCTGCATTTTGTATCTGCCAAGTCTGCAGCCAAAAAAAGTAAACCACTCTATATGACCAGATGCATGAATAAAAAATAAAATGCATGAAACAGAACTTCAAAGACAGTTTATTGAAAAGCAGATCTGTGGCTCTTGCATCTCGTAACCACAATTGTCAGATATTTTCAACTATAGGTGCAGGACTTATGGGAAGAGGGAAGATAAATCGCTGTAACAGAATTAAAGACACTATTAGTACAATAATTTTGCTACATTTTGGTATGTAAGATAGCTGTCTACTGGGCAACTGTGAATTCCTTTTTGTCATAAAGCTGACACTTGCAAAATTGGTTTCTGCTTTATTTGGTTTTTTCCTGACTGAGATTGTTAAGAGATAATTAATATAATTAATGTAATTGTTGTTTATTTGAAAATCCTATTGGGAAGTATAAAGAAGAGAGGGGATCTATGCAGCTATGCTTCGTATCGCCTGCATTGCAAACACACATTGATATATGCTTGAAAAAAAAGCAAATCTAAATCTGAAAGGGGAAAAGAAAAGAGAAAAAAAAAAAAAAAGACACAATGACACCCATTTATTTACACACCATACAACAGTACCCTGCTGTGCCAGCTATTGATTTTAGTGGAACTGAGAGTCCATGTTGCAGAGTAGCAGCTGTGAGTACACAGCCTGAATCCTCATAGGGGAACAATACTCTATACTATAAGCAGAATAACCTATTTCAGCCAACCTTCATGTATAACATACAACATTAAAAGCACACATGGCTTACATTTTGAAATCTGAAAGGTGCTATAGTTATTTGTTCCATGTAGGTTCAGAGGAGTTATTAATTTATTTGTGCTAGCACACAATGAGAGATGTGAAGGATTGAAAATCCATGCTTTGCATGTCTGTTATTCTACAGAGATGTTAATTCTATTCTATACTAACCATGTTTAAGATCCTCCAACTGCATCAGGCAATTTCTCATTTTCTCCTGTTTTTTGTTTTAAAGAGCTGTTTGTAACTAAGATGCAGGGGTTTTGGGGGGAGGGATAGGGTGCTGTGGTTTGTGGGGTGGTGTTTAGGGGTTGGTTGGGTTTTTTGGGTTTTGTTGTTTGGGTTTTTTTTTTTACAGCTATCTGCATTCCATGTTTCTTTCATTACTCAGCAGTTGCCAAAACTGTACTGAGAAGTAAAGATAAATGGTTAGGTCAGGTGATGGGGTTAACAATTTACTGTGTGTACTGCCCCGAGAGCCAGATATAGTAGAATTGGCTCATGTTTATGTACAGGATGAGAAGTTGATTTCCTGTGCAGTGACTTTCAATCACCTCTATAAGGGACTCTCTTGCAGTTTTCTGCACTGAGCTTTGAATACATTTTGTGTTGGTTTATAGGATACTCTGCTTTGTAAGTAAATGCATTCCTTACTTATTCAGTCACAATCAAAAATCCCAATGGGCTGTCAAGAAAAGTCCTCTTTCATTTATAGAAACCAAAAGGAGTGTAACTGAGATTCCTGCTCCCTGAGTGAACTTATATAGCGATTTCCCTCCCTGACTTCAAAATCTATTGCTTAACACTTAAAATTGCCCTTTTGGTGGAATCAAAATGTCAGTTTTTGCATCATCATTTCTGTTGGTCCTTATTAATGATGTTTTTAGGATGTGAAACAGTAATTCCATATTGAGAATACCACAGATGAGAAACTATCCCATGGACTACAGAGGTTTAGGAGATCAGAGACTCTTCCAGACCAAAGCTGGGTCTTTTTGTTTCCAGACCAAACCTGTTTCCCCGTTTCTGCCATCCCCGAACTGGAAGGGAAAAATAAATCACTTGTCTCTAACACAATTCAGATGATCCACAACTTAAGCTGTACAGGGTAGGTCAGCAAAAACAGCTCTTACAAAGCAGGCTGGTCACTCAAGTCACAATCAGAAAATCCTACGTGAAGCGCTTCCTACAGCCCCAGGTACTGTGACTGCTGCTTTAGCCTCGCTCTCCAACTACATTTTTTCAGTGGGTTTCCTTTGTTCCCACTCAGTTTCCCCCTACCATTCAGAAAAACTAGACTGGGCTTTGCAACCCAAATTGTCCTTTACAGTCTCACGTGTCCAAATAGTTTTGACCTTGATTCTTCTACATGAGGTGGTAACCAGTGAAGAGGAAAAATTATTATTGACAGGACCTCCCTTCTCATTAGTCAGTTAAGGCAGAGAAAAAGAACCACAGATTACAAAGGTGAGCTGCAACCAGTACCCACACACTTCTAAGGTTTGTGGAGATTTACACAGGCCAACAGGAGGCACCTTAAAGTGGCAGCATACTCAACCATCTACTAAGGAAAGGTAGTATCACTAATGTCTGATTATGCTCAGAATGGGACATGTTTCCTGTACTGCTCAAAGATCTTCCACGGAAGGTCTTCCCCTGAACTGGCAATTAATTGGTCTTTACCTCTGGCTACAAGACACCTCAAGATAGCATCCCAGTCGAAGAAAGTTTTTTTTTGTGAGAAGGCCTCTTGGAAAGAGATGAAAAGCAAGGGGAGGGGAGAGTAAGCAAAGGAAAATGCATCCTGCTCTCTATGTTCAGTAATGTCATCCAGTACTACAGCACCTGCAGATGTTTACAAGTATGCTAATCTCCTTCCAAGTGGTGTTACAACTAGGAGGGGCATGGGATCTGTCTGAAGACTCCCAAGCATGCTCTGACAGTACTCATCTTTAACCTTCTAGCTGATGGGAAGCACGTCATGGTGACCAATGGCAAAATACAGCACTTAACCATCACTGCAAATACTAAAAGGCCTTATACTGACTGTTTATAACCTTTAAGAGGCCTCTGAGATCAGTAAGAGGGGTCAAGTGATGTTATTGTTTTGGTGACAGACAGAAGATCCCTAGTAAATGATGGTGGCCTGGGAATCATTAAAAGAACAGAGCACTTCATCTGCTCAGAAGCTGAAGAGACAAGCAGCTTTGGAGGGCAGCTCCTTGACAGAGGAGTACATCTCTTTGGGAGGCCAACACTCTGCGGTCATGATGAGCACTGCAGGTGAACCACTGAAACAGGATTACAAGATACTTCATTAAAGGAGAAAACAAAGACATGTAAGACCACTGGTGACTTATAATGGTAACAATCAGTGGGTGCTTGTTTCAAATCCCCAACCAGTGAAGCTATGAGTCAAGACAGAGACTCATCCAATGCTCTATGAGTGGCAGGTCCTGAAAACATTAGTGTTGGTTGATACGCTTTACCTGTACATCAATGTAGGTGATGTAAAAAGCCACTGTAGGCTAATATTGTAAAGGATTGGGGCAATTTAGATTTGCAAAACTTGCTGTTACCCTTCACCGAGTAAGACAGTGCTAGAGATGACTGACCTGGTACAGAAGCAAGGCTCATCTGTCTGTTCAGCCTTAGAGGTATCTTCCCGAGCCCTAAAAAGTCTTGGTCTTTGCAGCAGCAGCATAATAAAGCAAAGCAGCACACCATCTCCCTCCCTGAGATCAAGTGGGTAGTCTTCCTCTGTATGAACAGAGTATCTTTTGTGGCACAGAGGATGACTAAATTTGACTAGTAGGTGGCAATCTGGATGTCTAGGGACAACCGTGAATCATGGCATTGGACTAGCCTTCATTGCTGATTTAAGGAAGCATCATCTCTAGTGTTTCAATTTCCACTTATGCTTTGCTCAATACCTGGACAACTGTTAAACACAGCACTTTCTGTGCTCTGCTGTGGCACAGACGTGCTACTGGAAAGGCACTGAAGGGTCAGTGCAGTATGTGTTCTTTGTACACAATAGAAAGAAACAAAGACTTCAACACAGTCATTGAGATGAAGAAGAGAACAAAATGCTGTTTAATTTGGAAAACACAAACTGCAGTGAAGGGCTTTGTCTTAGTTCAGCAGACTTCAGTTTTTATGCCACACAGAGAAGGATCCTGCAAGACTTCGCTTCAGACTCCCAAGAAAAATTCTTTGTTGTCTGGAGCAATCTAAACTCATTGTTAGGATGAGCATGTGGATTCACTCAAAAAACTGAATAATGTTTATTCAGGAGGCTAAGAAAGCCAAAGAAAGATTTTTTCAGGGATGTGCTTGAATTGTAAGATGATGATCTAGGCTTCTCAATCCCTCAGACAGCGTTAGGGGGCAAGACACTATGTTCAGGAGGTATGTTCAATTTGTTAGCAGTCTGAATTTTTGCATTATAATGCTGGAAATTCTACTTCCTTGGAGCTGGAGGAGTTTGTATCCTTGCTGCACCCCTTTGTCACGTGAGGAGGGTGATCCAAGTGGAACAGGGGAAAAACAGGGTTTAGGTGCTGGTTGTGAATTTTGGTTCTGAATACTAGTCTGTTGGACTGGAGGTGCATCTATCATCTTAATATCACAGAGGTATGGACACTGTGCTAACACAAAATAACTTAACACACATAATTCATCATCTTTTGTTACGTATGGCAAGTCTAATAGTATGTCTTCTGAAAGGTTCTGTAATTCCTCTGAGTTATTAGAGTCTTCAGTCCTACTTTACTCAGAAGATGACATTTCTGCTGTCTACTCCAGGCTCCTGAACCTTCACTTATTACATATCACAAGTTCCAATATATTCCCAGTAAGACTCCCTGAGGGTCAGCAGAATATGCCAGAGGGCTGGTGGAGATTATGAACATTTATTTTAAACCTTTGTTCTCTGTAGCTCCCTGTCACAAGAACAATACGGTAGCAAAATTAGGAGCAAGTGTAGCCATTAACTAGGAGGGGACAAAGCCATAGAGTGGATTGCAGAACAAAAATAGCATTTTTATTGTCATTATTTTGCTTAACAGGGAGCCAATAAAGCAATTGCAAAATGCTAATAATACGCCGAGATAACACTGCACATGTAAGCACGTTCAGAGTCATCCTCTGAACCATCTCAAAACATTACAAAACCTAACCAGTCAGGTCATAAGGACAGAGGTCCAATAATCAATCATGGTAGCCACAAAACCAGCACATCTATTCCCACTTCCTAACACATTCAGAAGATCTGCGTCCCAGAATTACTCTACTAGAGGTGCTAGATTACATTATCAGAAAGACCAAATTAAACTATGACCTCACATTCCACTTCCAAAAGCAACCTAACAGAAGACTAAGCATTGCCAAACTCCAAGGAGACTCATGTCATACATGCCAGTCTACAAAGTAGGCCTTCTGACACAATACAAAGGTATTCTTGCAGTATAACCAAGCGTGTGAATTAAGTGCACAGTAATTCCCAGCAAGCCCATTTCTGAAAGTATCTCTCCAGGGCTAAACGCAAGACAACTTTCCCATTTCTGTGAATAGGGAAACTAGCCTGAATTACTTCACATTACTGCATGCAGACTCTTAGGGATGGAGACTGGTTAATATGCTACTATGCAGCATTTAGACCTGCCAAAAGCTACCATTGTGTTTAAGCATTTTAGCCATAATCAGTTTAACCTGTAGCTGGATCAAACACTCATCAGGGCAGCATTTAGCCTCTGAGTGCATTGGGATCACTAATCTTTTCGCTTCACTGGCAAAGCAATGTATTAAAATTATTAATTTTGAAAACATACAAGAAAATAAGTGATCATTTTCATAATTGTGTCATGAGATATGGCTTAACTGTAAAGCTCTCAACAGCATCTGGAATCCCACAGCACTTCTTCCAATAAGCCTCCAACCAATTCTGAATCACCACAAACAGAACAACAGCAAGGATACTCAGTCTTGACAAGAAGATGCCTACTTCTGCAACCTCTAACCCACACGTAGCAATAAGCATAAGCCAGTAAGAAAAGTAACGTTCTCAAAGCCCCCAGCAGCACTCTCCTGCTGGAAAAGGAGGCACTAAGTCAAGCCTAGTATGCTTCTGAATATAAGGCAGTGCAGACCCATCTCCTGGTACCAACATCACCATCTCTACCACAGTGGCCCATCTTTCCTCTGTGTTTACCAGGCAGTGCAGACTGAGTGGCTTTGCCAGGTACTCTGTTTTTATTGTATAAGAATAAAGTATCCAGAGCCAGACAGCAGGGCAGGTATGCTTTCCATACCACCTTTGCTATGTGTATGGTAATTGTCCTTCTCTGCTGCAGCCGAATGAACTTATCTACACTCCTCCTGCTCAATTTTCGGGACAGCAGCACTTCACAACTCAGGATCCAGCAGCCCAGTGCACCGCAAAGAACACAGAAGAGTGAGAAGTTAGAAGCTGGGAGCCCAGCTAGGTGCCTAAGGCTGATTAAGACAATCTGATTTAACCATGCAAATACCAGCAGCTAAGTAGAGCATATCTCTGAATTGGGAATGTCAAAGCAGACATGTCACAACAGAGAGTGCTCTTCTAACTGCAACTGAAGTTCCTTCAACAGATGCACATATCGGGTGAACAAACGAATTAAACCCAAAGGAAAAAAAAAAAAAAAAAAAAGAAAAAAAAAGGACATTAGCTAGTAAGACGGAGTCATGAAAAATCTACTCATGACTTCTGTGATTATCATCAGGCCCAAAAAGTCGCTACACAGAATAGTCGAGTAAGAGATGGCTCAAAGGTACACGTTGGTTCGAGCACATCCCCCAGTATTACCCTGACTGCATCATCTTCCCAGCGAGTGCTGTCTGTGCCAACCAGGTCTCAGACAGTTGTCCATTACATGGGGTCTCACAGAGTACCATAAGCTAAAGCAAATCAGAAGGAAGCAGAAAAAAAAAAGCAATTTAAATACCCTCAAAATGATGCATAAGCAAGAGAAAGCAATGAAGATGCCAGCTAATGGAAATCTCTCAAAGTAAGTGACTTCTGTAAAGGCTGTAATTTCCTGAAGATACTCTGCCCATATGGATCCTAATACAGAGTTTTCCAGTTCCCACCATGGAATCTGTCACTGCAGGGACTGTGAGCTGGGGAGAACCCTGGTCACTCCACACTGCATACCAATTTTATGAGGGAGAAGGGAAAAGAGCAGAACTGTGAGGAAAACCAATCATGTTGGCTACAATCAATGTTCCTTTTTCTGATGACAGATGTGAAGATCCCGCTTTCATGAATGCAAAGCTCAGGCGTGCGTCAGAGATTCACAATGATAATCCCAGTCTACTTAAAATAATTAAGATGAAAAGTGACTAAATTGTGTGGAATACTAAGAAATTCAAGGAACATAACTGACTAAATGACATCTGAAAGTACATCGCAAGAAAAATGATGCAGAGCTTTAGTATAGCAATGGGTGGAAGAGATACCAAAGAAGACTGAGAAATAGCACCCTCTAGATCACTGTTCTTTATAAATAGCTGCATCTATGACATGGACTAGGTCCCATAATCACGTAACCACTCTGACTCTGGTTTTGCCAGACAAAAACACGTGCTTTAATTTTTAACATATATTACGAAAAAGAGAGATATATTCCTAAAATAATAACAGGAGTCTGTGTGTTAAGGAAAACCATAGGACCTCTTCCCTTTTAACACATTTTATAGCCACAGTAATATGCCTCTACTACAGTTTTAGCACGTGTGAGCTAAGACAATTTTTTCCTGCATGTGTTTGAACAGTAATGATTGGCCTTAATAAAAAAAGAATCTGGTGCATTGTCTTTATCACAAGAGTATAAAGACTTTGCAACAGAGAGAAATACTCATTCTCTTGTACAAAGAAAAATGTGAAAACTGAATGTCAGATCTAAGCATCAAAGACCAAATGGCCTAGAAGCAGAATAATATGAAAATTTGAGAAATGCTATAAGTGAGAACTTAAATTCCAGTCTAACATTTGATTTAGTGATAATCCTCCAAAAACAGTTCTGCATCTGATAAACACAGGTTTAGGATCCAGTTGTTGACACATGGTAAGGAAATGAAACACATTCTCCCTATATGAAGTTCACATTTTTCTGGGTGAAACAAAGCACACTTGTATCCCGTGTCTCTAAGGCACCTTTTAAAGCGCTAAGGTGAACTGAAAGCCATCTACATGAAGCAATATTGTCCGGCGTGCTAAAAAGATCTAAATTAAATAGCTTGACTGTCACAACCACCCTTAAGCCTTTGAAAAATAAGGAAATCCAATTTCAGATTTATACAGCAAACCCAAGGCACACAATTCCTTGACATTACAACTCTGCTGCCCACACCTCCCTGCAAAGGTAGGTTACTCACTCAGCCTCTTTGGGTCAAGCAAGATCAAACACCCTCTATTAAAAATGAATGAAGGTAGAAAATTGGGTTCAGTGGAACATTGCCAACCTCAATTAATAACAACAACAACAATAATGTATTCTCCTTTAAGAAATTCTCCACTTTTAAAGAAGAAACAGAAGTGTTAGGTCTGGCAACTGGTGACAAAGGCACCCAGTTTACACCCTTTTGAACAGAATCCATCATTTAGCTCCATACCAGCCAACCAAGATTATTTTGTCCCTCAATTTTTAAAAGCACATAATTCTAAACAATTATGTTGCTCAATGGACCTGAATATTACTGAACAGCAAATCCATCAAACAGGAAGCTAAATTTTATAATGTAAAACATGCCAACACATAAAAGGGGGGGGGGAAGGGGAAATTAAGGATACACTTTTTTCAAAATAACATACAAAATTACATAGCAACAGTGTAAAAGCTTCTGGACAATTTCCTTTCCCTAGCTTCCAATGGAGGGTTTATTCCAGAGAGACAACCCTCAGCAGACAAAGCCCACTTGTAAACATAGGAACACAGGAATTGCTGTATTGGGTCAGATTAATAGTCCATTTAGTTCAGTAACCTCTCATTTGACAGCAGCCAGCATCAGATGCTTCAGGGAATGGATGAAGAAATCTCTCGGAGAGCAATTACAGAAAAACTTTCCCATAAAATTTCTTTCCAACTCCCATCGTCTACTGGATGCCTTATGCCCTGTAACAGATTTTCTCTTAGTCTTTCTGTTTGTTTTTGCTAGCCTGAATAATACAAATAATGCTCAATAATACCCCAAGCATTATGGATATCTTCTGTATCTATATTCCATATGTTTTTAATCCTCAAAATTGTTTGCCCTAGCAGAATTGAGAGGCACCAAGTTTCAACAGTGCACTGCTTAAAATAATATTCTACTACGCTTTTAAATAACTTGCTTTCCCTGGATGATCCTGTGTGATGATCTCATGTAGCATAGTAAAATAGAAGTTAAGTGGATGTAACCCGCCTTCTTTAAGAGTCCTTTCTCAATGTAGTATATTCTGTGACTCTTCAGAAGCATGAAGGAGGCTTGCAGAAGGCATAAACGCCTCCAAATTCCCTCCTCTGCCCCAACCGTTTTAGGTTTCTTTCAGGACAAATATTACTTTATTTGTCAAATTTACCTGTCCATCTTAATTGCTAGTATACACTTCTTCAAATGTCACCCATCTAGTTAACAACTTTGTTAGATTTCAAGGCAAACACTTTTCAGGGCAGAAAAAAAAAATCAATTTGTGAGTACCAAGTCAAGAGTAGCAAGCCATTTCTCCAATTAAGGCATTGACTTTCCTCTAAGATTGCACTAGAATTATCTGTATAGTCACTTCCATGTTAAAACCCTAGGTAAATATTAGTACAGAAACAATTACATCAATTAATAATAGCAGCTGACAGACAAACACTACTGAAAGGACTCCATTTACTCCCTACTCAAACAATGCTGGTTTCCAAATGAAGGCAGAGGGGTAATAACACAGACCCAAGCTGCCCAAAAAATTGTATTTGCATCTGCATGTAAACACTAAGGCTTTGTAAATAGCAAGCCATTACCAGTCTGCTTGCCATCCCTTTAAGTGGTCCAAAGCAAGCAACTAAGGGGGAAAGCTCCAAGCAAGTAGGGAGAGCAGCTCTTGGGCAATCTGCCCCATTGTTTCACCTCTGGTTGGCTTTAGGGTCACTTGTGACTCATCCATGCTGGCTCAAGTCTGCAAGCTGTCTCCAGGATTTTTGGAGAAGGCTGAACATCTGCAATTTTTGTTAATATATTCACACTGCCCACATCCATATGTCTTCATTTGCAAGTCAGCTCAAGCATGGAAACGAACAGAGCATAGGCAAGTATTAGACTACATTATTTCAGGAATCACATTACTTTTGGTAAACTGCCTTTTGCCAAACCAAAGCATCTGCAGCTAGAAATAACATCCAAATTTAAAAACCTTTTCACAAAAGAGTATGAATTCAAATAGATTTGGATGATGGCAATCCTCCAAACATTGCTGCAAATAAGCCTAGTGTAAGCAAATCATCCCTTTGAAACCAGTTGTGACAGAACACCTGAGCAAGGAATGGCTACATGGCATAATTTTTTCTGTTTTTATTTCTAAACAACATAGCACGAATATCACACTTCAGGTTCCCCAATTTCACTTAAAATTACATTCTCTCATTCAGTTTCACCTGTACAGAATCCAAAAGCATAGCAGAAATGGTAAAAATCTGGTCAGTGTTTGAGACTCGGGCTGAAGGAGGAATTAAATGAACGGCTGCTGAAGGAGAGCTGGGAAGCCTCAGCAGTATCCCCCTTGTCTCTTACTGCACATCCTTCCAAATAAAAATCAATGCAAAGATGACATCCCATGGGTAGGCAAGAAGTGGAACCAAGTCGGTATCCAAGGACTTGTATTTGCATTTGATCTGCCCCTTACAAACATCAAAGAGATGTACCACCGAGCTGACAGCATCCAACAAAACCCGGCATGAGGAACTCTTAGCCCAGGGCTCCTGGTGCTGTCAGGGACTGATGGCTCAGAGAAGCACTGCTGAACATCTGCAAAATCTCCTCATGAGTGCAAAACGTAAATGCCGTCACCTATCAGACCAAATGGTGGGGAAGGATGGTCCTGATACCAACACAGCTTTTCAAAGGAGGCAGCACGGTCTTATGTACTAGGTGAGATGGAATAAAATGGATGCATTCACGTTTTTACAAATGTCACTATGGTATTTTTCTTTATTATTTGCACGATTTAGATGTTTACATCAACCATCAAGGGGGTCAGAGGCTCAAAATAATGGCGTAGCACCATCAGTAAAGGGGAAGTGTGAAATGAAACTATAAATCAACCAGCTTAATTGGGATGGTTCAAAAGGGGAGATAGCACATAAGAAGCAAGTTCAAAAATACTAGAAACCACTTCTGAGTAACATCAAGCTGACTGAAACCTTAAAGAGTTTGAAAAAAAGGAAAAAAAAAAAAGAAAGTGTTGTGACAAGTAATCTAAACAAATGTTAAAAGTGAAGTTTGACAAAGATAAAATATCTGCCAAACACCCAAAACATAAATGAAACTGCCATTCAGCAAGGGCCAAATAAAACAAAATGTAGCCAGGCAGTTTCTGACAGAACAGTAAGGGCATTGTTAGGTCTTCCTAAACTCCTTTCCTCCTGGAAAAAAAAAAAAAAAAAAAAAGAAGCCAAAAGAGAAGAAAGAAAAAAAAGGCACACCAGTATGTGGAAAAGTCTGTCTCCATTTCAGTATACACCTCAGAATTTCTGTACTTATCTGTAAAAGAAGGAGGACAGGAGGTTTTGCCTGAGCACTGGGGTACTGCACACACTGGAGGGTTCCAAGGACCACAGCAGGAAGAGATGGTGAGAGATGACAGGGAAAGTCTAGTGGGAGGCTCATCTGAAACTTTTGGAAAGAATTTTGCTTTGAATTTAGTCTATTTTGTTTTGAAGTCTAATTAGAATGTTAAATAAAGGACCTCTTCATTAAACATTAACCACCTCATCCTTTCAGCAGTCGTGCTGAAAGTCAAAGGTTACAAAAGGAACAGACGTAAGATCTTTATACTTTTAATGAACAATAAACCAACTTTTTCCATAAATTTCCTAATAAAGATGTGAAATACAGCACAGAGAGCAAGAAGCCAAAAAAAACCAACCCCAAAACAAGAAACCAACCAACCAATAATCCACAAACTCTGCAGGTTTTCTGAAGAGTATTTTGATCTTTACAGAAGCAAACAGTAAAACCAAAATATTCCCCACAACAAGCTTCATTTTAAGATCAAAAGAGTAGAGAAGTACATACATTTAACTAGCAGGGAGAATACAAAAGTCTACTAATGGAAACCAAAACCCATTTTGGAAACAAAAACGCACTTTAAATGTTATGTTAACACTGACGTCTGCGTCTCTGTTCGTGGCAACAGTTCAGGGGGAGAAACTTCTGAAAGTGGCACACTTACTTCAAACTCACAGCTCTTCAGGATATTCACCCCTCTGTGACTGCTTAACATGATCTCCTCTATTTATAGCAACCCTTTTTTGCAGTCATTATGGTATGGATATTAAAATGAACAGGTAATCACAGAAACTTGGTCGTGACCAACACCAGCAACTGAACAAAAGACACTACTTCAGCATGCACTTTTGCTTTTAATTTCAGCAGCTTTGAGATTTTCATTGGCAGCATTTGCTGCAGAGGTTGGGAGAGTCTCAGACTGATGCTGGAAGCAACCCAGAGGTGTAAGCCACAGCATGAGCCCTACTTTAAACAGCAGCAAATGTCAAGAGAGAGCTCCCGTGTCCACGCCCGGCCTCCTTGACCATCCAAACAGGGTTCACAAGGCAGAAAGGGTTCATACCCCAACCCAGAGCTGCTCCTGGGAACGACAGAGATTCTCCCCACAACCAGCTGTAGCTTTCAAGCAGCAGGCTCCCTGCAGACATGAGACCCTCACCATACACTGCACCCTCCCTTCCCTAAAGCACCCAAACAGTTACAGAAATTCTGCTGAAGGAGCAGATCTACTCTTGCCACCTCCCTGATGCACGGCAGGAACAACACAGCCATGTGTTGCTGGTGGATGCTTTACAGCTGACAACAGCACCCTGTGGTACTACAGACAGGGCTGGCTGGCCCTGCACAGCCCCCTACCAGAGAGACCAGGGGTTGACCTCTGAAAACCTACATAAAACTGTAGGTTTCATGGTAGGCAAGGCCAGAAGTCTGTCCTGCACAGGGCTCACCAGATACTTAACTCACAATTATCCCTCAGGTACCTGAATCAAGTCCCTTCAGATACACAGAAACACCTTTTGCAGACCTCAGGTTCAAGGGAAAGCTTTTTCTCACTTGCAGGGGGCCTCACTGCTTGCCTGCTGAGGGTGTCCCAGCTCCCACCCAACTGGCTCCATGGTGAGTCCTCTAAGCTGTCATGGGGCTCACCTGTCTGAGACAGCCCTGCTAACCCGCTCCCCCTGGCTGCACTAATTACACCGCAGCTCATCACAAAGAAACAGCACCCAATCTTCCAAGATGTATCTCAATGAGCTTACATACATCCTCAAAAGACATGCTATTTTGCAAGAGGGAGTTTATACCCTCAGATACAAAGAATCCATCATTTTAGCCTCAGCTTAAATCATAGTTATTTCCTCACAAGTATCCCATGTGTTTCCTTACAGGCGATGTAGTTGCATTGCATTTTAATTAATTGTGCACATGAGAACTGGATTTTATACAAATCCACTTCAGCAGGTTTCAGCCTAGAACAGCCTTTAGTCAGACTTTAAAAGAAGCCCATCTTTCTCCTATTATAAGTCCAGGTCACAACAAATCGAGGAAAGCCTGAATGTGTTCTGATTTGCTTACAGGATTGAAATACTTTACATTTCACTATGACAAACATGGTTATGGGTAAAAGCAGTATTTATTTTAAAATCTAATTCATGTTTTAATATTTAGTTTAAATTTGCTAAGCAAAAAAAACCCAAAACCCACACCTTTATTTGAACCCATTAATTGCACATGTAACTTTTAAACCCATCAAATGTCATTGCTTTTACTACTTTAAAAATGTCAGCCCATCTGGAATGCCAGAGTCTGGAGTCCTGGGCAGGAGGGGATAGCCAGTGCTGGCCCACAGGGCAAATACAGGTTTCTGCTGCTGCAACCTACATTCTGGTGCCAAAAGGTTGGTATGAAGCTGGTATGAGCCAGGGTTGTAAATACCAAGTGAAGTAAATTCCTACTACTGCAGCTTCTAAAAACTCAGAAAATGAATCCTAAGAAAAACTGAGCAAAAAAATATCGTATATACAATTCACAACCATAAGCTCTCCACACCTACAGAGCACTTCTCAGCAGAGGGCTACCTATCTTCTACTTGCTGTGAACAGCTTCCAAGACTCAAGGGAGAGAAATCCCAGATACGGACCAAGCAATTCTTCATGAAGCTCCTTTTGTACTCCTGTGGCCAGAAAAAACCCCTAACATAGGGCTGGCAGCTGGAGGCTGGAAGTAAGGCTCACTAAGCAGCAAGGCACAGGCAAGAATGAGAGCCTGGCACAAGGAGACCTCCCCAGCCCATGGGATCAATCAGCTGGAAAAACTGACTTGCAGAACCAGAAGTGGAAAGGTGACAAACTATGACTTCTCCATAGAAAAAGAACATTTCAAAAAGACAAGCAAACAACTTCATTTTTTTTAGGTATTAGTGAGGCAGGAGATGACTATATACCACACAAGGGGAAACCATCTTACCTCAACTGCACTTGAAAAGAAACACCAGCAAGCTAATGAACTTCAAGGCTTACTATTTCCAATAGGATTTAAGGACTACCTACAGGAGTTATTCCCAGTTGGGGTTTGGCAGACACAAAGGTCTCAACATCTTAAAGTTGGGCCTGGATTATGACCATCTCAGAGAAGTAG
Source organism: Pedionomus torquatus (assembly GCA_013398155.1). Lineage (NCBI taxonomy): Eukaryota > Metazoa > Chordata > Aves > Charadriiformes > Pedionomidae > Pedionomus > Pedionomus torquatus. The sequence goes on from VZRU01014838.1 coordinate 276,993, forward strand.
CAACTCAAAGGTCAAGATAAGAAGGTGCAAGCACATTTTTTTGTTCTGCAATTTCAGCTTATTGCTTATAGACTACATGGGAAAAATAAATCCAGAGACCATATTGCTTGTTTTGTATTTCAATTAAGTAAGTGCCTGGAAATAAGTAATAGGGTTTTTCCACTGCCTTCTCCTGCTAGCTGTCCAAACACATGCCTTTCTGTAACCATGTCATGGATCAAGATATTCATTAAAAACAAACAAAAACCCCACCAGTGCACAAGCTAATTAAAATGTCTCTACCAATTTCACCTTTACTTTTCTTCTTAGAAATTAATACACCCTCATTTGACACAAACCCTTGTCACTGTAATTCCAATCTCTCTCCAGCCACCGGTTCTTTTGCCATTACAGCATATGGCACTTGTGAGAGGCTCTGAAGTTGCTATTTCTTCCCTCCCGGAGACACCCAGACTGTATTCCATTCGTTGTGGCCAATTTGTTATTGTCCAATCTACCCAATGCTCTCTGCATCATTTCAGTGTTATGAATGGCTACTTTTAGCCACTTGTTTGCTCCTTAGAACAGGGGGTTTAGGGTTGGGTGGTGTTTTTTTTTTTTCTTTCAACACTCTAACAAAGTAAAATACTTCTTCAGCTCTCTAGAGCTGTAGATCCATGTTTAGTTGCTGCACTCGATCTGGATGAAATGGAGTTCATTTTCTCCTCAGCTTTTTCTCTGTACAGTGTTGTGCTTTGCATCTGTGGCTGAAGCAGAGCTGATAACCCCCAATGTTCTGACTATTGGGCTTGCACAGCAGCAAGACCTTCTCTCGTGACCAGTGTGACCTGCAGCATGCTTGCCCAGTGACTAGGCTGGGTCTGGGCATAAGACCGGGAGGTGACACAGCTGGGACAGCTGCCCTGCACTGACCAAAGGGATATCCCATAACACAGGACGTCATGCTCAGCAATAAAAGCTCAGGGAATAGGAGGAAGAGAAGACATCCATGGTTATGGTGTTTGTGTGTTCGTCTTCCCAAGCACCCGCCATGCGTGCTGAGGCCCTGCTTGCCAGGAAGCAGCTGATATTTTTGCCTGCTAATGGGACACAGTGAATTAATTTTTTTTTTTATTTTTTTTTTTGCTTTGCTTGCATGTTCAGCTATTGCTTCCCCGATTAAACTGTCATTATCTCAATCCACGAATCTTCTCGCCTTCCGCTATTTTCTCCCTGCTGTACGGGAGAGGGGAGCAGGCGAGCGGCTGGGGGGGCATCTGGCTGTTAGCCAAGACTAACCCACCACAAGGCTACAACTGCCAACAATTATATTTTTTACCTCTCTTTCTTAATCTCTAGTTATCTTCTGTTTAATTATTAGCAGATCAAATGAAAGTCTTGACAGCTGACTCTATTAGCATCACTGCATGCCTGGAATCACAGCAGATTTATACAAAGCCACCGGCCAGAGTTGGACATCCTCCTCAGGCCAACCTCACTCTCTCTAATACATAGGATAAATTTAATGTTGTAATTTCTAAGAATTATTTCAGGGAATCCTTAGGAAAAAGGAACGCAATGACAGTGCAGATGTGACTACCGCCTACACTTAGATGGACCTACCTCCACTTCCACCCATGACAACAGAAATTATATCTGAACTGCAAGACCCCTGATGGGGGTAGCAGTAACACAATCAGTTGTTCGGTGATGGACAGGGCACTGGTAGATGCCAGAAGAATAACCCTGAAAACTGTAAAGTTGCTCACATCCTTGTAAAATGAGCATAAAGGCATTAATAAACTAAAATTGGGCACTTAAGAGTTGTACATACCATGTAGGGCACAGGGGAGAGGGCTGCTGGATTTTATCTTCAGATCTGACAGTGATTAGCTAGTGACTTCAGGAAAGTCATTTGAACTCCATCTGACTCAGTTTTTCCATTTGTGAAATGGAGATCAACATGCACTTCCATTTTAAGATAAGTGAAATACTCAAGCCTGGCAACATCATTAACTATAAGTAACTAATACCTATTAGTACTTGCTGCATGCGATTTCCCCTTTAAGCGGTTTTCCTGGGGGTATGGAGAAACATGACTTACAGTTCAATACAGATAACAACTTCATTTCAATTGCCATTCAGAAAAGGGCAGTGTACATGCTCCTAAATGAATTCCACACCCCAAATCAATTCAATGCCTAAGCAGAAAAATAAAAAAATCCACTGAAAAATAAGGCAACATATTCCAAGAAGGCCATTTTATCTATCTGATATGTTTCCTGCATCTCATGGTGATTTACAGTAATAGGTAATAACTAGTGTACATTATATCTAGTTTTTAATAACCATACTTCCATTATATTTCATTTCCCAAAGGGACTATTTGTGTTTTTTTCATATCTTTAACTGTAAAACTGTAAACTGCTATAATCAAGCATTACTTTCTCTTGTATTCTGGACATACTCAGTTGATTATAATCACTACCCACTGAACTTATCTTCAAAATGTTAATCATGAAATAAAATATAAATTGATATTACTACATTACCTATTGCCACATTTGTTCAGTCTTCTCTTTCTAAGCTACGAGACCCCATTACAAAGAACAAAATAAAAAAAGAAAAAAGAGATGAAGAGGAAAAAAAAAAAAAAGAGATAAAGAGAAAAAGAGAAAGAAGAAAAAAGATTAAAGCCAAGATTAAGCAAAAATCTTTGAAGATGACAGAACTGGAGAAGATACCTGAAAAAAAAAATAAAAATCAAAGCATATGCTGTTCTCCCAGGTATCTGTAATAGAGATTTAGGCTCTGAAAGTCTGTTTTGGGAGATTTGTACAACACCCACTGTAATTTGGATAAAATAAAGCATATTTAAAAAAAGCACAACTGGTATATGTCTATATACTACTTTGCTCTCTTGGGTCCTAGGGACTTGCTTCCACAACCATTTACCAGCAGATGGACTACAAAAGGGGAATGTATCAACAGAAAAAAGAGTACATAAATGTGTAAATCAAGCTGCAAGGTCAGATGGACTTTTAAAGCTGAACACACATTTAGGGGAACTGTTAGGTTCAAGATGATGCCATAACTGAAAGGGGACTCAAAGGGTCACTGAAGGGGGGTTGTACTACCTGATAACTTCCACGGTGATGTTTTCAGCAGCTTATATGCAGTATTTCAGAGGTATCCAAGCTTTCAGCAACAAAACAATAACATGCTGGGAAGATCTAAAATCCTTGATTTAATCCAGCACAAAGGACATGTGGATAAACACATACACACACACACAAGGTCCCAGTTTTCTCCACTTCCATATGGAAAGCTCATACTACAAACTAACCAAAATTCACCCCACTGTGGTCCATCACGTTGGCTTTATCAGCTCAACCAAAAGGCTGGCTATAATTGCAGCTGTAAGAGCAGAAGGCAACCACAGCCCACTCAAAAGTAAAGATCTCCTTAGGAAAGAGAATTTAAGTGAAACACATAGCACTTAACTCTCCCCAAAATATCTCTGTCCTTTAACTGGATGCTGTTGTCAGAGCTAATGAAAACTTCTTAGCTGCCTCTGAGACAAATAAAGGGATGAGTATTTACAAGGAAGATTTAGGAAAACTACACAAAGGAAAAGTTGGCCAGCTCAAGTTTAGCCAGGTGGAAAGTAAAATCGATGAACTAAAAGTATTATTAATAGAGACAACTGAATACAGACAGACACAAAACTACTGACAGAGCAGAGGAGATAAAGCAGACAAACCATTATCACCAATAGTAAATAACACTGAATCAAACCAATATGATCAAAGACAAAGTAGCATGTACATAAGTACCAGTGATATTACTTCTGAATTTGATTTATTTTATCTTAAGTTACAGCACGTATCATTTAAGCAAGCCAGTTCCTTCCAGGTATCTTGCTAATATCCCCTTAACGGGAACAGGACTGGATGCCCAGACAGTAACAGATTAAATGAAAAGGCAAGAAAACCCTAACTAGATCCAAAGGCACTATAAATGCAGGATAGCTAACAAAGTTCCTACCTATAGCAAATCACAACACCACTATCACCATACAGTCTGGCCTATTGTAAACATATGGCATGTATTTTTCCCCAGTGCTATTCTCTACATATATAAATGAAATAATTCAAATTATGGCAAATTCCTCACTTCTCCCATTAAACACCTTTCCCTTTTCCTCTCACATTTACGGCCACAGTGTGTATGCTCAAGGAACAGCAGTAGACCTGATGCCCACAGGCCAGACACCAGCCTCAAGAAGTGTCAGGGCAGCACTGATGTTCTCCTGGTCTGAGGTGTCCAAGACACCTGATTTAGATTCCCGCTTCCAGAACAAAACAAAACAAAACAAAACAAAACAAAACAAAACAAAAAAGTCTGTAAGGACTTTTTATCTAATGGAAACAGCAATATCCACCATGGTGGGTAGCATCCTTCCCTCTAAGTATCCATCCAGAGAGGTATCAGACAGGACGATGGTTCTGACTTCAGGATATCATGAATTAGTAACACCTGTTGAGGATTAATATTCGATACTATTTAATTTATCCTCTGCAAACAGGTATTGCGCCCAGTGCTTTAGCCAAATTTCTCTTCTGGCAATAACAGCCTCCAAATTCCCCCTGCAGTTACAACTGCATGTTCTATTTGCATCTGTTTACATCCCAGCCTGTGGTCTACTTTGATAACTGTAACTATGTAGAGCATATACAAACATGGTAAGGAGAATATACACCATGAGAACAACTATACACAGCAAGCGTTCCTTGGGCATGAAACAGAAAGCACAGGGAAACATACTAAATGCACTTTTAATCACAACTGATTTAATCACAGTTGAGTCCAGCTCAGCTGTTATGGACTGCGCCCGTAGTTACTTGGAATTCAGCAGCTGCTAGGGCAAAATTCACACATCTCCAGAAGGCAGAATATATTCTCATCCAGTCTGGGTCAGTTAATACCCAGTACTTCCAAACGGTACACCTGCCTGATACTCCTCTAAGTTATCATTGTAGTATAAAGTCAGTTCTGACACTTTTTCCGAAGCTGACTGAACCCATGCATCATTCCACAAACGTAACACATTTAGCGGGGCACTGAAAGAAGCTCATTCACTGTCATCTTAATAGTTCTGTACAAACTACAAGACTAGTGGCAGTGCCTTCCCCACCTGGGAGGTGGACACACTCTACTGTAACGTAATCATTTGCCTTTTATTTTTTTGACTGTTGACGTTAAAACCCTAAATACAAAAAAAGCTAAAATTCCCCATAAAGTACCCTACAGAAGCAAAAGCGCTGATAATAAAGTTTTTATTAGATATGGTTAATTATCTCATTTTGTTTTTGCAACTCAATGTTTTCACAGATATTATGAAGGAAATTGAGACCTGTCAGGTCTGAAATAATTTTAAAAATATACAGTATTCCACTAATATTTCTGCAAGTGTGAGACTACAACCGGCAAACAATCTGACCTGGCTTTTTGGCTTTCCTAACCAAAAAAGGCCATTAAAAAATGAGTGCTCTGAACTTCATAACTATGCTGTGTTTCTTGTCATGCTGGGATTAGTAATAGCAGTGCTATCAAATATTACTGTGCAATAAAACCTGTGGTTTGCATTTAGATTACATTTGATTTCTTCATGTGGAAAATGCATGCTCTAATTTTCCTCTTACAGTAAAATTGATAATACATAGAATACAACATCACAGCAGATGACACAGTCTACAAGGTAGGCATGACTTGTTTTATAGTCATAAAGCTTGTACTCCTGGCTGTGATTTTATGAGCCAGGCATACAAAAAAGAGTACAAAAAAAGATATTTATAAATAAAGGCATACAACAGTAAATAGGAAAGGAGACCAAGTTACAGAACAGATTGAACTGGTTATAATCAGAACCAAACAGCTTTAGCAGAAACTGCGAACTTAGCACTTGGATTCCTCACCAGTCAATAATGCAGGTACAGCAACCTTCTTTAACAAAAGAAAGCAATTCTAGGCAGGAAGAAATAGAATGTAAATAGGTGACATCCTCACCAGGCAAAAACACCCAATAATTTCTTTGAAGATATGCTGTTAAAGCTCCAGGATATCATAAACGGGCCCCTCACCTCTCCCTCTTCTTCCACAAAGAAGAAATAATATGTCACTATTTTTTTTTTAGTATTAGGTAATCTAGCAAAATATTAATTTCAACGGTAGCTTTTACAGTATGTCTCGGAGAAGCTTTTATAAGCACCCAAGATCTTATTAACTAA
>VZRU01014838.1:283307-295131 GCA_013398155.1 Pedionomus torquatus
AAAAAAAGAAAAAAAAGGAGGTGCACGGCACACACGGTCTCCATGGGGACATTGCACATGGCAGAAGCTGTGAACAGAGCACTTCCATCACAGAAGGGCAATGGGGAAGAATTATACAACAAGGAACAGAGCGTAGAGCTCATTAGCATGTAAAAACCATAGCTCTATATATTCTGTTATATTTTTATACGTCGTCACATTAACAAATTGCTGTTTATTAGCCATGATTTACTGAATGGAGCACAGCAGAACTGGGCACTGGCTGAAGCAAAGCAGCTGGATGTAAAACTAATGCAAACAGCTAAGAGGAGAGTGATGTCTTAACTGCTGCTCTGCATAGCTTGATCCACCAGCCAACAGATGAACTGATTACACACTATAGCAAAAATTTCACCTTTTGCTACACTGTAATAATTCCCAAATAAATACAAAACACGGTTGAACTTGACAAACTGATAGATGAAGAGCTGCAAAATGATTCTTTGCTTCCACTGAGGACAGTGCTGCCAGTGTTGAAAGAAATTGCTGTTGCACAATGCATTAGTGTTCCTATACTCAGGCCAACCATGAAAAATCACAAACTGCTAATGTATTCATTTTTAACTGTTTACGTCCGCTTCAAAGTACACATTTTTCTTACTACTACCACAATGTTATCACCACATTATCTTACTTGTCTGAACTCACATTTCTTTCCACTGCAATCTCACCACGGATGCACGCCTCAATCCAAAGAAACAAAATCCTGACTGCACGAAGCCAACGATAACATCGTGCTCAACAGTCAAAATTTCAGCAGAAGCGTAAATTCCAAACAGAGACCATTAACAAGTTACTCTCCCCACAATACTCGAGCCCTGACTTGCGTCCCTTTGCTTGCACAGGCTTTTGTATTTGTCATAAGAAGAGTTCTGAAATCGCAAGAAAGATACTTTAACTATGTATTATAAACAACACACGTTAATGGCTTAATGACTGTTACACTTCTTTACTTCTCCCTTTTCATACTAAAGGTATTTTGCTCACTAAGCAAAGAATAAGAGGAATTGAAGCTTTGAATTTTGCTTTTTCTGGGAACAGCACAAAACCCCCCACAAATAGATAAAAGCTGTGCATAATGCAGCTGTTCCCATAGACAGCAGCAAATGCAGCTTCTTCACAGTTTCAGTATTACCCTGCCTCCCTATTCACATTAACCAAAACTAAAACTCACTTCAGATTATCGAATTTCATGTGTTTTTTTCATAGTCCTTATGCAAAATTTACTTTGGCACAACACAGGAGTGCATTATTAATCAGCATAGATTTGTTTGAAAAGTAGGCTCTATTTATTCAGAGGTAGGACCGACTCCAAATCCAGGCTTTCTTTTCCATGTGGAATGCAAGCATATCAGATTTGGTATTTGATTTTTCGTCTCAGATGTGAGGGATGAAATGAACTTTGGAAAAAAAAACAGAGGTAGAGGGTACATGGTAACAGAAGAAGAGACTACTTTTTTTTCTTGTGGTTTCAGCTATCAAAGTGAAAATGTCGAATCTCTCTAACCACACCCATTACAGTAAAATCCAGTTGAAGACAACGATGCTTTGCTATTGGCATTAAATGAATCCAGTCTCACCCATCCATGACCAAAAAAGACACAGCATCATTTCAAAATCACAGCCACTTTTCTCTCGAATTTCACAGTATTTTCAGATTTATACCTCCCCTGTTTATTCTCATATTGCAGTCAATTAGCATCTATAACACAGCTAGCTGAGCAGATCTGTACAGTCTTTAAAACCACTGTTTTTTACAAGTTATTTTGATGAAAAGAGAGAATATTTACCAGTAACTATTAAGCATGAAGTGTAAGGAAACAGAAGAACCTTGCAGGAGGATTTGCTAATGCAGTTTATTGCTGTTCCTTCTTATATCTGAAAAGAAGTCTCTGAAGTCTGTGACAAAAATGCAAATAGATATTCTTGGTAGACAGCACAAAGCCAGATGCAAGCTACAAAGTCAGATAACTCAGTTTTAAGGATTTCATCACAACTAAATCCACTGACGCCTCAACAGTGTCACACTAATATATATGTAAAATCAGCATCTAATTGTCCAGTGCTGCTGAAAAACAGAGATGGTGGAGATACACAAAGACTTTCATGGCATGAGTCTCCTCCATAAATGTATGCATGAAACCAAAAGACAAAATCCCCTACGAGAAGTCACAATACTACCTAGCAGGCAGTGATAACCTCTCAGTGGTCACAATAGGTACATTTGTTGCAGCAACTAGATGGAAAGAAAAGGCATCCATGCTTGAGTGATTCTGCAGAGAAATGTGCCTACACCTAACACAATGGAAAAACTGTTCAAGAATAGCTAATCCGTGTGAAACTTCGACCACAGTAACACTGTTAGAAGCAGTGAAAACTGTGAAAATCCTCTGAACTAAGTATTAACTGAGAAGGTTAAAGCTTTAGGTAGGCCTCTCTCAACCCATACAACCATATACCTGAGGGTGGTATCCATGTAATAAATTGCATTTAACACCCAACTGCACTCTACCTACTAATCCATCCTCACCTTGGTTACTTCTAGCATTACAAATCTCCAAGGCACTTCAAACAACTGCCTTCTGCAAGGGAGAATTTGCTCTCAAAAGTGTACTGGTGAGTAGCCAGGAAAGATTTAAGTTCAAATATACTTCAATCCAATCTGGTTAGAAATATGATCTTTAAATTCTTAGAAAACTAGGTTTCTATGGATTTTCAGGATTATTATTATTATTATTCAGAATATTATTATGATACTATTTGTAGGAGATGGAAATCCAGGATTTCTAACAGTAAAATTCCACTAAAGCGACTTGGAGACCCATACAGATAAATAAAACTGAGGATGGGGTCAGGTGGTAAAGCCCTAGAAATACTGACAAAGAGACAACATGCAGAGCTACTCTTGGTTCACCTACAGGCAAGACCACCTTTTCCACTGACCCATCACACAACTGCAACCCCCACAGTTATGGATCCATAGGATCCAAAGGCACCTTTCCAACCACCAGTTGCATGGAAAACAGGCCTCAACAGGAAACCGTTGCATTTCAAGAAAACCCTGTGTTTCAAAAGTGTAAATTAAAGGTGTCGTAAATTTAAGGAGGAAATACTAAGTTTTTCCTTAAAATACTGCAATTATTCTCATGACACAACTTAGAGAGAAGCCAACACTTACTTCTTGTCTCCAAACTATATGCTCTGTGGCAGCTTGAAGGAGCACCTGGAGCAGTACCAGAAGTCCACAGAGGCCTCTACCCATCCCCAGAGTACTCAGGGTGCACCACCTTCGAAAGGCAGGAAAAATTTCTGCCTTAAGATGAGAGAAAGAAGGATTTTGTGTGAAGGCCAGTTTATTATCATTTGAACTCTGGCTGAGCACCAGGACTGGACCCTGAATAAATTATGCCAGGATATATGCTCAAAGTTGGCTTCCCTAGCAGCTCAGCACAAACAGAAATCAGCAGGAGTCCAGCATGTAGAACGGCTTCCGAATCAGGTCATTAATCTGTACAAGCAGAAAAACCTACCCAGCAAACACATTAGCAGTCATCGCACTCCAGGTTACAAGGCTAAACTATCACACAAATTGATGCACATCTCATGCCTCCTCAAGTCATGGAAGAAGGCACAAGAAGTATACAGGGGAGAGCACAGAAAGCTACAGATGCTTGCTCCTTCTGAGGAACAATGGAACAGGGCAGATTTATTTAGTCTCTATGATGACAACATGGTATTATTTGCTCGGAAACAGCATGCGAAGTCATCAAAGATGGTCAAATCCTGAAATGGCTTGGCTGTAGAAACCAGGCTGTTGCCAGGAAAATCTTTGCAACCTCAAAACAAGCACATCAAACCATAAGGGCAGAAAATGATTCAAGGTTTTAAGTACACCGAGACACATAGATTAGCCACAAGCATCTTTTTTCCATCCACTTGTTTGATGATTTATCAATAAACTAACCAATCTCCACCTGCTGTCCAGTCAATAGCTGATCAGTTAGAGGCTTCCCTCCAAGTCCTTTGGGAGGACAGTCTTGAGATCTTGTTTTCAAGGACAGAGCAATAGTTCTTTCAGAGTTATACAGGATGCAATTCCTTAATAATGCTGTAAATAAAGTAAGCTTAAAACACCTTTCCATTTTGGTGCTACTGTAAAATGTAAAAGAGACTTTACCAGAAACTATCAGTTCCTTCTTTTTTCATACCACAAGCATGAAAGAATGTCACTTTTGTAGTCCCTTTAAGGTCCATTCTAAACAACCACAAACAAGACAGAAAGACGTATCTCTTTGACACTGTATCATGAAAACACCCTTTATTTACACCAACACAGAAAAGAACCACATGGGGCAAGTTATGAAATCCAGAACAGCCCTACATTAGTCATCCAAATGCACCTCTATATAACCAACAAGATACGAGTCTATGATACTGGCTGTCAGTGTTACCTGACAGGAATATGCAGAAAGCAAAGGAGAGGAGGAAGAGCGAGAGGGTCTAGAAGAGCTCAGGGGAGGGAAGAAGGGATGGCTGAGTGACACAGGTGCTACCTTGTTTCCCTATCCCATTTTGCATGGAGAAATTTGCACAATTACAACTGTAAAGTGTGTGTTACATTTATGCTTTCTTACATTCACATGACTTTCTGGTGGGTGTAAAATACTCTACAACTACTTAGAAGCATTTCTGTGCTACAGAATGGTATAAAAGGGCCCTTGTTAAGGCAGGAATCCAACTTTGTTTCTCTAGCTTTAGAAGTTACTTTGCTGTGTTTTTTGTTTCCCTATGTGTAATAAAAACACTGTGAAGAGGCTTGTTAGGACCGAATGGTTAAGTTTAAAAATCTACTAATTTAGATATATATTGAACTATGCAAATTATATAAATTTATAAATGCATATAAATATATACGGATACATATATTATTGGGGCATGTCTGTATATATATTTTATATATATATATAGTGCTCTTGGGAACACAAACTACGAACTGTGTGTGCAGGGACTACTCTTACTCTCACCAGAAGCCCAGAAACAATTCTTTAAGTAATGGTAGTGCTTCGTGCTTGGAGAACAGTCAGTGAACAAGAGTTTGAACTGTTTCAAGTGAGCCTGAAAGATGCTTATTCACCGGAGTTTGCATGTGTTGCAAATGGCTCATTTAATTCAACCTCACAGGCATTCGCTCTCCACTTTTCAACCTTAGAAAGCAGTAACCTAGCTAAAGAGGTTAGACACAGGATCATCAGTTCAGATCAAAAAGATGCCAATGAACAGCTGAGACTTAAATTTATGCCCAGCACGCTTACACAGACAGGAAAATGACTATTAGACCTAATCGGTTTCAGCTACGTTATATATTTTTGCTCGTCCTTAAAGAATTTCTGGGAAAAAGTGTTAAACAAAACACTTGAAATTAAAATCAACCAGGGAAAAATTAATCTAGCTGCCAAGAAGAAAAGACCGAGGTTCCATGACAAACACAGGTACATATTCAAAATTAACTTTAAAAAATGCTTCTAAATTCAACCAACTGCTATCAAACAATAAATGCATATATTATATGCACCAATTATAAAACACTGCAGCGAGGATTAACTACATGCACAGATCTTACGAGCGCTCTAGGAGCAGGCTAGTGGACTAAACAGAGTCAAGCAATCTTGAAATCCACAGGCATTATATTTTCCCTGTATTAAAAGGGAGAGGGAGGCATTCAAGGGGGTTGCATTTTTTTCTGAATGAGAGAGAAAAAAACAAGGCAGCTACCTGGAGCATCAGTAGGTTCAGCCTAGATGCAGGATATCTACCAGAAAATTAAACCTACCTAAAGCCCGCAATATCTGCTTTTATCAGAGACTCACCTATTTCCAGAAAGATGACAACCGCTTATAAATCCACTTTCACAAGCAAATTATGATAAAAATCCTTTGGATATGCAATGCTCAGTGTTCAGTATTTGCCACCAGCAGACACTGTTGTTAAACAAAATGGGAAGCAGCCTTCGAAAGCACCCAGACAGAAAAGCGAATCCTATTCTCCCTGTAAATCCTGCAAAAATACATCTCGTTCACTTGTGTGGATCTCTTTATTGCAGTTGACATGGGCTTGCCCAGGGGACTAACTTGTTGTTCCATAAAGATCCTTAAATAGGCACTACTGATGAAACATTTAATCCAAGCCCTGGTATCAAATGGCTGCTATTGCCAGTGACAGTGATAGAAAAATCTATTTGCCAATTAAATAACTGCATGCAAAGCTATGACTGTTTATTACGCCTTTTAACATAGTTCAGCTGGTTTGGATCATATCCAGCGAGCTTCATATTTTACAAAAACTGCATTCCATGTAATTTATAAGTAACATGCTTTAAGCCTTCGTTTTTTAAATACACCTTTCCACTCACGTTGTTATGAAGTGTTTGCTTGGGCAAGAGAATACATTTTACACACAAATGCCACTATATCATTAAACTCTACATATATATGGCTTTGGACCTTTCTCTGTTGATAATGAAATTATGATTTATACTGAGAATATGAGACTATATTTCAGCTGTTGGAAAAAACACTTTAAAAACTCACTGTGTTTACTTTAAATGCGAAGGATGTACAAAGGCTATTCATTTATTGTAAAACTAAGAGAATACATTTTGATCCCGTGAGTCTAATAAAACTCTGCATAAACATAACAATAAGGAAAGCTAAGATGAATAGTGGAGATGAACACTTAAGCCTGGACTTCATTTCGCTTGGACTTCCACCATGCCAGGAAACAAGAAAACAAGTGAAGGGGCAGTAATTAAAAGGGATTTAAGAGCAGAGGCAGCGTTACATCCATATGTGGAGCACCATTAAAATAGGTCGCAGCACTCGGTTTGACAAAGCTGAAATCTAACAAAGTACATAAGGGTGTAAGTTGCAGCTCAGAGAAGCCATCTCCGCTGAGAGCGGCTTAAGCATATGCTTAACTTGAAATAATCTGATCTTAACATGTGTTTTATGTCAAGCATGAATATACAACTTTGTAGACTGTATTTTGGTTTCATCTTAGTATGTGATTAAAAAAAATAATGAACTAGTCCTAAAGCATATACCGGATGGAATAAATATAGGATAAAAATACTGCCAATTGGAGAATATACAGCTGAAATTAATTCATTCCCATAAACAGTGAAAAAGACAAACCAAGGTAGTGTGATTTTTTTCATTTTTTCCCTTGATCTTAAAAAAATACCAAATGTAAGTCATTTACTCTTATTCTCCATTAGCATAAATTTAGTATAAATTAATTAAAAAAATTACTAATGTTTCAGAATGAACATTGATTCTTCTGCATTTTTTATTAAGATTTAAATTACTGCTTGCAATGCCATTTTTAACTTTGTAACTATCTTGTCAAGATGAGTTGTAGTTTTTACTGTACTGATTTCTGGATAAAACATTTCCACCTTAAATTATCAAGTTATCAAAACAGCAGATAATAACTTATGGAAAGCACTATTTCCACCTTCATATTTAATCATTATTCATGAAAATGATTTATGAATTTTAGTAACACTTTTCAAGTACATGGGCTGAAGTTATTGGGTAGCCAGCTTCACTTTAAGAGTTCTTCTGAGGTAAAACAACTAATTTAAGTATGTTGTTTTATCACAGGTTCATTAGAAAACAAACTGTAGCATTACCTTTGACTGCATTAAATTTAGTCTCTAAAGTAAAAAAAACCCCAACTGTTTGTCTAGTAAATAAAGCTAACATTGTTATGTCTTATTACAGTATCTCTCTTCCTATGCTTTATGGTTATTTATATGGGAAAAGGTCCAGACTGTCGGTGCTTAAACACTGTATTTGAGCCTTCCTACTTCCTTTATTTCTCCCTGCCAGATAGAAATTTTTAATCACAAAAATGCCTCCTGTAAAGTCAACTTAGTTATACTCAAATCCTAGCACCATCGCTATGTTGTAAAAATACATTTTGCCCAGTCACAACTGGAACCCATTAGATTTGCATCTGAGCAGCAGATTTTTGTAAAGGATGCAAGAACACAGCAGGACCTGCAGAAACACCGAGACCCCAGTCCTGAAAACACATTTTTGGGGGCTTCAGAGCAAGCAGGTGAGTGACACCCCCAAGAGCTCACAGGTGAGCACGTGCTTCCTCACCTGCACCAGGTCACACCCACAAGGCAGCAAAAGCTGCAGCAAAAAACTATTTCCCAACTTTCCTTAAAAAAAAATATTACATCTTTTTGGTTTTGATTAGACATTTTAGTGATGAAGATTCATCAAAATCTCACTAAACAGTTCAGGATTTTTAGTACATTACTTTAAGTGGCTCAGCTCTGAGACTCGCTCAGTAAACACTTTGGGCATTTCTTGTTTGTTGCTTCCAAACTTTCTCTTTCAAATCAACCGCAACAACCATCAAATCTTTTGTTTCGTTTTCCTAGGATTCTGATCTCAAACATCCAAATTACACTCCTCTATTAGTGTATAAAATATCTTTATAGGTGCCAAATCTATCCAAATAAATATGGTTCAATGTAATCAGCAATGCATAAACTATTCTTTTTTTTTTTTCTTTATTTTTTGATGTATCACAATGAATACATTGGCTTTAACATCTATTCTCTTGATCAGTCATTTTGAGGTGGTCCACTTTTGTTTTCCTGACTTTCACAAACATGCTTGCAGCCAGTAAGAGACTCTTCACTATGATTAATGGCCTCCCATTGGGTATACAGAAAATTTCCCAGCCTGGTTCCCTTGAGAATGCTCCACTACATGGATTTCTACGCAAAGCTAGATTAAAAGAGGAGGAGCAATAGCTATAGTCCACCTACCCCACAGCCATCAATTATATACAGTTATAAATCAAAGTTTTCAGCCAGAACAAAGCCTAGTGTGGCAAACAAACAAGGGCGTTCACAGCAAATTGTTTTGAAGCAGAACAAAACTCTTGATAGAAACAATGGGGCTAGCAAAGCCACTGTCAATATCTCTATAAAGTTCTGATGATTTATTAAGAATTAGACACAGTGTATCCAATTACTGCTGAATTAACCTAAACAGAAAGCAGCAAGTGGAGAAATAAGCAAGGAGATGGATTTCTCTTTTTAAAGGAAAAAAATCATGCAATTCTATAGCACAGTTAATTGAAGACAGTAACGCGAATCATAAAGTATCTGTACTTTAACTCCCTGTATTTGTGTTTCTTGGCTTTTAGTTTTAAGCACTCTCTTTCATGAAACACTGGTATGTCTATCTCATCCATATTTCATCTCCAGTCTGTTTGTTTTCCTGGCTACTTCTGCCTCCGTGCCATAGATGATTTTGATCCGTTTGGATATTTCTAAATGCCCTTCACACACAAGCTGCTTTCAAACAAGATAGTGGGGAATAAAATCACTAGGGGACAGGGAGACAAAAGACTGTTAGCATCTCTCTTCACATGTCTCTTCCCTTCTGGACAATGGGAATTATCTGTGAGGGGTTGGAGCTCCCTTTAACGGGCATTTAAAATTCCACTTTTTGATATACAGCAATTTTTAGAAGGCCAAATAATATAATTCCAGTAACAATGCAAGCAAGTTCCACCCCAAAAATTCAGCTGATATTTGCTACTGCACCCAGTCCTTACTGCGGAACATATTTTGCATAGGCTCTAGTTGTCTCTGAAGAAACAGATGCTGAAAATGCTCAGTAATTTTCACCAAAACTTAAAACTCCTCAGATGTTTCTGAAAAACTGACTTTTGACAACTCCTGACTAAAGCTGCGCAGTGAAAGGCACATGTCTTCAAGGCAACTCTACCTTCCTGTGAGACAAATACTGTTCCACACCATGTTTCCACCAGCCCTGCCTTGTGCTACAGTCCTCCCTCCTGCAACAGGCATCAGCACCCCAAATTTGGAGAACATAGAGTTTCTCTACCAGATATTGCACCTCTGACCAAGTATAGTCTCACATGAAATCTGTCCAGACCTGTGTTAATGCTCCTGTTTTCTCTGCAAAGATCTCTTGAAAGAAGTCTAATACATTCGGAGCAGTGCAAAGGCACCATCCATTTTGGGTTACAGGTGGTGCATAAACAGAGACTCCCATGACATGCAGCCCCAAGACCAACAGACAGCAAACAGTGCCAGAACCCGTCTGCCAATCCATTCCTTCTTCATAGGAAAAGAGCTCCCCATAGAAGAATTTCTGAAAAATTCAGAAAAACACTGTGGTGGGATCCCCACCCAATGTGTTATCTTGTGAGATAGCCAGACCTGATGCCTAAGGCAAGACAGTTGTAGGTTACTAATGCAACACACAACAAAGCAGGGAGCTTAACACACATCATGGTGCAGCAGGGTGAGATGGACTGTGAGCAGACATCTCATTCCAGGACAGGATAAACTACACAAGCATCGTTCCTGACAGACACATTCTACATATTCATCAATGACTTGGATGAGGGGACAGAGTGCATCCTCAGCAAGTTCGCTGATGATACCAAACTGGGAGGGCTGGCCTGGCTGACACTCCAGAGGGCTGTGCCACCATCCAGCATGACCCAGACAGGCTGGAGAGCTGGGCAGAGAGGAACCTAATGAGGTTCAACAACGGCAAGTGAAGGGTCCTGCACCTGGCAGGGAAGAATTCCAGACACCAATATAGGTTAGGGGTGAACCTGCTGAAAAGCACTTCTGAGGAGAAGGATCTGGGGATCCTGGCAGATAGTAAACTATCCATGAGCCAGCAATGTGCCCTTGTCACCAAGAGGGCCAATATAATCCCGGGCTGCATAGGGAAGAGGGTGGCCAGTAGGTTGAGGGAGGTCATTCTGCCCCTCTGCTCTGCACTGGTGAGGCCACAATCAGAACACTGTGTTCAGTTCTGGGCTCCCCACTTCAAGAGAGACAGTGAACTTCTGGAGAGAGTCCAGCATAGTGCAACAAAGATAATTGAGTGATTGAAGCATCTCCCTTACGAGGAAAGGCTGAGAGAACTGGAACTTCTGAGCCTGAAGAAGAGAAGGCTGAGGGGAGACCTTATTAATGCTTATAAGTGTCTGAAGGGTGGGTTGAAAGAGGATGGAGCTGGACTCCTCCAAGTGGTTCCCAGTGACAGCACGAGGGGCAACAGGCACAAGTTGGTACACACAGAGTTCCATTTAAATTTGAGGAAAAACTTCTTTATGGTGAGGGTGACAGAGCCTTGGAACAGGCTGCCCAGGGAGGTTGTGGAGTCCCCCTCTCTGGAGACCTTCAAGACCAATCTGGATGCAGTCCTAAGTAATGTGCTCTAGATAATCTTACTTTGGCAGAGGAGCTGGACTAGATGATCACTAGAGGTCCCTTCCAACGGACAATTCTGTGATTTCGTGACATGTTTTTAAATGCTTCTAGTAATGGGAAGTTCATGTTCTCCTACAGCAGTCTTCTCCAGAACTTTATTACCTGAACCATTAGAAAGGTTTTCTAACCTTTATGCACTTATTTCTTCTGTCTTCAAATTATTCCTGTCTTTGCAGCACCACCATGTAGAATCCATAACTCCAGGCACGATGCGGAGAACAGTAAGTACAATACAGCAGGCAAACATCCCACCTAAGCAAAGCTGTGATAAGAGACACAGATCACCACCTCCACCTCAAGAAGTGCTGCACACTTCCCAGTAAAAAACAAGGCAGTTAAGTTTCCTTAGTGTTTTACAGGTTTCTAACATACATATCAAGAGGATGGGTTATTAACAGAAAAGGCTGTTTTCTTCTTTTTTTCTTCTTTTTTTTTTTT
>VZRU01014838.1:295148-321648 GCA_013398155.1 Pedionomus torquatus
CTGTAGGGATAAACATCTGCCAAATAGAATACAGAAGTGACAATGATGTCTTGATGTCTAACTCCAGCTCTGCTGCTGCCTCTTTAAGTCTCTATCCTTTAGCAACCAAATAAAACTACAGATGATCAGTTTCTACAAAAATGAGGCAATTAGTAGTATATACTTTCATTTTTCTTTTTATTTCTCCTAGGTGCGTTCATTCTGGATAAAGCTTCTCAGTTTTTTTAACTGATGATTCATTTTCATATCACAGCTTCACAGGGGCTTGAAGGTATGCATTGCTTAATGTTTGTGAATATGAAAAAAAATATCATCTTTTATCATTAGTTTTTTTCCCAGATTTCTGAATGTGAGGAAGACGAAATAAAGACGTTCATGTAAGAGAATTTTATACAGGTACTCTCCTAGTGTTACACAAATTATCCTTCTGGAAACCTACACAATTTTTTTGACAGGACTAACTTCAAACAAACAAGAACAAAATTCTACATTTATGGGTTCATTATTAATACATCCACACTAGTAAACCTCTCTCCCTCTGTATTTCCCCACTAATGAAAAAGACACTTGCCAAAATACATAAAAACACACACAGGAAAGGGGTACTGTCATTTTTCAGTTTCTGATGTTAAAATTAAATCCTGTTGTTTCTCAAACAGCAACACAGGATTAAGGAAAATGTTAATTACTGAAGAATTGTAATACTCACAATAAATAGTACTCTCTCACACCAAGTACACATACTGCAATTTCATCTTCCCTGTGGTCTGTACAGTAAACAGCACATCTAGTGCACCACTGGTTTTATTTTCCACTTTGTGCAGATCCTTTGGGTTGACACGTGGTCCTCAAAATGAAGAAATTACTAACCCGTGGCCCGCAGACATGAAGGAGATCCATGAGCCCTATTGCACTAGCCCATGCTGAGAGCGGGCGCTACGGCTGGTGCCCTCCCTGTGCAGTTTGTCTGGAATAAATGTTCACTTCATGACACATGAAAATGCCGTGTTGGCAGTTTAACTGGATTACACTTATACCGTTGAGCCTGAAGTTACATCTACAATACACTACCAATTTTTCCCATGTCACTTTCATAAAACCTCCCCTAAGCATCCCATTAAGTAGTCCTATACAATCCCAAAATGCTCTTCCCCTGAACCCCCTAAAGCATGCTACACCTACAGCATGCAAGGCAGCAGCTCCCCTCAGTCCCACAGGTGCTGTAGCATTGATTTATCTTGATATTTGTCACACCCGAACCACAGGGTTGAGGCTCTCCAGGGACCCAAGGAGGTGCCCAGACAGGGTGTCCCTTCTTCCAAGTTCATAATTTGGGTTCTCACCTGCCCTTGTGCCCCTGAGCTCCTCTGGGCTTGCGCAGAGGAGCCTCTGATGGGCTAAGGGCCCCTAAGACGGCCTGGGAGCAGGTGGGGCAGGGTATTATTTGGCCTCTACTCTTGTCATTGTCATTCAGTGCTCCCTTGTGGGCATGCAGACCAGATTTTATCACGTAAGCTAAAGTGTGGTATTCATAGTCGCCCCCCATTCAGGAATATACGCCAATGAACACTACCCAAAATTTTATTTTGTTATCCCTCTAAATCTAGAGAGGGATTAATACCAATCAATCTACTCACATACCTTAGAGTTTGCAAAATCAGGGTCTTGTTGCTCTTCAAAAATATTTTTCCATTAAGAATTTTAATAAACAATTTTAATAAATATTTTTCCAATTAAGAATACCACAATCAAGAGTCACAGCCAGTCACAAAAGACCTCTAGAATAAAAGTTTATAAGTTGCACACACACGTACTATGTACTTTGCCTATTTAGGCAAAAAATACCCAACGAGTAAGCAGATTTCAGCTTCAAACTTCCAAGGTGTTGTGAGATACAAAGTGAAAAATATGACAGAAAAATGCTAATGCATCAACTTCTAAGATGACACACTATGTATATCCAACTCACTTTAAATCAACTTTATGTCTAAATGAGATGAAGTTATTGGTAGAAGTAAAATACTTAAAAGTTGATTAAGAACTACCTGTCCTACTGCTTTTTTCCCTCCTTTTCTCCTAAATTTCTCCCTATCATTTGACACGTGCACACCTATTGTATCTTGTACTTTGGACAATAGGTTCCTTAATGACAGCACAGTATTTTGCTTGTAGAAAACCCAGTCCAACCCAAATGACGTCCAAGCTGGTGGAAGCTTGTAGCTGCTCCTGGTATGAGTTAAATAAGAATAGAAACTAACATTGCTTTCATAGCTCAATGGTATTTGTGTTTACAATGAAGAGTAAGGTCTCTCAGACTACAGCTAGTGTTCAGCGTTGGCAAAATGGAGTTGGAAGCGTTCTCAGGGAAGAAGTGGTGACCTTGACACTAATGTGGTTTGAAGAAAGGACTGGGCGGAGGGAAAGGCTGTGTCTTTTCAAAAAGCCCAACGTGTAATCCTCCAGATGGACCTGCAGTTAGGTGCAACAGAATGGCAAAAAAGCACAGCATCAATTCAAGTGTGACAGCAGCCAATTACCTCATTTCTTTAAGGCTCATCTCGACACTCCTCCAGCGGGAGGGTACCCCTCATCCTCCTGGTTAGGTGTTTAGTGCAGGAGCTGCAGCAATGAGCATGAGACAGCAGACACTGATGGCTCAAGCCATACAGGCCTTTCACTGAGTAAATACAAGAACAAATTTGACTTGGACAGAGAGTGGACAGACACCCTTAATGTCACTGAAAACTTTGGTCATGTTTTGATTATTTTTATTTACAAATTACTGTGGAAGAGAAACAAAAGCACATATCTACTTCTAACAACAATAGGCTTAAGGTTATATAGAAGAACATAATTACCTTCATTAAAAAAATGAGGCAATATTAAACATGCAGTTCTCTGTATGAACTTTATGAATGGACAAGTACTTCTAAAAGGAGCAGATGGAGAGAAATCTCCTTTTCCTCACTCTATGAAGTTAGGCCCGCACCATGTAATTTTAAGATAAACACTATTTGTAGTTACAAAATGACTTTTTGAGGGGGCCACAAATTTAAACACAGCACCTCATCAAGAGAACAAATCAAAGAGCCTAGCCTAAAAGCTTACTTTTTTTATTACTCATTTTTAATGTTTATTTCATACACATTTACCACAGTTCATTTCAGCCAAACAGAACCCCCGTGTTCATGATTTTTGCCTACAAGAATATTAAATTTCTGTGCATCTGTCTTCTCTCTAGGGGTATCTCCAGGGAATATAATAGTCTATTTGTTTTTCTATTGATCTTGTATCTAAATACTGTTTTCTCCCTTTCAGAAAAAAAGAGAGCTGCCAAAGAATCAGTAGTGTCACTGTAAAAATGTTTTTCTTAGCTGGATGAAATGATGGCAGAGCAAGATTGGGAAAAATATTTTTCAAATCTGTTTTAATAAGTGTACTTCCAGATAGGGATATGCTAGATATTGGTCTAGGCATGCCCCAGGCCTATGATCCATCTTTCATCCTTTTTACCGATTTCAGACTGACAGCTAAATTAGCTCATGGAAAAGGCTCCCGTAGGCAGTAACCAATAACCTGCCATCCAAGGTAAGTTGCAACAGCAAGAAGCATAGGGGGGGAAAACGGAGAGAGAAAGATGCGTTTACATCAGTTGGAAAAGAGAAAATTTGGGATTCAAAAAGGATCAAATTCTTTAAAAAGAATTAAGTAAAATTAAGCCACAAATGAAAGAGAAACAGAATATTGTGATTTAATGTTATGTTGAGCAATAGGCATAAACTGACCTCCTAAGACGAGACTAGCTAGTCTTGGAGTTTGCATAGTTAGTAAATCCAGTGCATTTACAAATATACAACTGTAAACGGAACAGCTTTCTCTGCCTGCAATATTTAGGCTCAGTACCATCTAGTTCCCGAGATGTGTACATTGGAACAGGAAGACAATAGCTGGTCATAAAAGGCAAGATATCAACAACCCTTTGAATCACAATGCTCATTTTCTTCCGAGGTAAAATAAAATCCCCAGCATGGGATTGTTCACATTACAGTGTTAATAGTGCACATGTGCTGAATTATTTAAAAAATAATAAAGATAGAAGGAATGACATCTACCAGTTCACTGACTGCTAAAGCAGTGAGTTTAATATTTGCAGAGTATCAATCTGATCGAGAAACGTGAGCTTATTGAAGCTGATGTTTAACACATATACCTCTCCATGAAAATAACTGCTTCCAACACTTAGAATAAACTCTTTCTAGAATGGGCTTAGTTAAATCTGAAATTGCATTTTAGTTGTATTTTGTCAATTTTTTCCATCGCTGTACATAATAGGTAAATTGCAGTTGAAAACCAATGACTTCAACACAGTTAGAGACTTTTTTCATGGTAGCAATTTCCCCTAATGTTATTTATGGTATCATATAATATTAGCGATGATATTTACAACTATGGTCCAAAATATTGCACAGTACTCTGTTAAGCACTGTTATCAATTTTTCTTCCATTTTATGGGTATATATAGATAAGAATTTCAGCAGATAATACAACAAACCCAAGCTGTTAACACAGATATTTACAAAAACTCCTTCTTTGTTTAGCAAGACGCCGCAAAAGATGACAAACCCATCAACCCCTGTGATGGTGAGATGGGTAGTTCGTTGCTCTCTGCAGCTGGGTATCTGCGTTTGAAAAGCATGCTTAAATTAAAGATGCAAAGAAATGCCTGGGGTTTCATTGCATTGCAAATGTAAAGAAAGACTGATTTTCTTCAAAGGAGGTTGATAATAACCTACAAACAGCAGGTATTTTCTGCTACCAGCATGTAGCTGGCATGTCATGGCTAGTACATCTTTAATCATAATAATGAGTTCTGTGGTAATCATGATAAAATATGTTTTAACTGACAATGCTTTTACCTGCCATTGCTACCCTCTACTGAGAATTAGCTGACTTTTCTCCTTTTTTTACTCCTTCAGCCTTAGCAGCGCATCTCATTGAGGCAGCTGTATCACTAGCTGAGTTGCTACTTTAAAAGGTTTGCTTGTTGGCAGTGTTTAACACTTAAATATCGGTTTAGTACTATGAAAGTCAGCTACCTGCTTGGCACAAGGAACAGGTAAATAACTGAATAGTCTCAGAAAGTAAGGGAAATTGACGCTTCTTTTCCCGTAACAGGCAGGCAGTTCTCTAACTTATTGCCCTCACTGAGCTATTTCTTTTCTGCCACATTCAATTTTCCCCTAAATTCCTGGTTTATTTTATCTGCATTTTCTCTAAGAGCTTGCCCATGTAAAAACAGCATATTCCTCCTCCGTTGGAAAAAAACCCAAAAAACAAAACAGTCCCACACCCACAGTAGGACTCTGTCTTGTCCTAGAACGTTAACATCACTAAAGGACCAGCTACCATGCCTTCCAGCAAGCATTCCATCCCTCTTTATCCCAACACTGAGAGCACTCAATATTTTCCACTCCTAACTGTGAGAAGGAACACAGTCGATTACTACAAGGTGATGCCAGCTTCCAGCTTCCTCCTGATAAACTGATTCTCCTTGAAACGTCACTTTCTTTTAAGAGAAAAATCAACATATTAAAAAAACCTTTTTGTCTTTTTTAATTAAAAAAAAATAAGTTAATAGCCTAATCGGAAAAACACCATTGAAAATCCCCCAAATAAAAACTTCTGGAGGGAAGGTGGAGAGAAATAATTAAAGCTTTCAAAAGCGCAACAAAAAACTCCCAGTAAAGTGTTGTGAACAGCAGTACACCTAGCATTAAAAGCTAAACCAAAAAATAAAAATCTGATGTCTAATAAACTCCCCCCAGCTCCATGATGAACAAACAAACAGGCAGCTGTGAATAAATGCAACCTCTGGGTTCCACTGGCCTTGCAGAGGATTACTTGGAAGGGAAATCGGTAGAGTTCTCCTGTGCAAACCCAAAATGGTTTGTGTGCTGAGGATGAACACAGTATGGGCACAAAACCATGTGCAGCAAAAGGATCTGCTCCATAGGCAGCTTCAGAAACCTCTGGTCAGACCTCAGGTACTGGGTTTGACTGCAAAGAGTTAATTTTTTTAACCAAAACTCCTATCGCCAGAGAACTCTTGATGTATGGGTTTATTTCCCCTTCCACCGCTCCCCTCACAGCCACAGCACTGAGACCATTCCCAACACTAGACCCAAAAAAGTTGTCTAATGGAGCTGCACCTTTGCCACAGCCAGTGACCCTGGATCTTCATCCCAAACCCCTTCACAGCTGGGAACCTCACAGCTCGGTCCCCTGCTCCATAGTGAGGACTTCATGTGAGCTTTTACAAGCCTCAGTGTGCCGCAAAACGTTAGTAGTGCTTTCCCTTCCATTGAGACATTATGACTAGAGCTAGAGATAACGCTGTTGAGTGGCTTGGATTCAGTGGCAGAACAGCTTTATTCAATACTTCAGATATATTTTGTAAAATGCAAATGAATGCTATCAGGTAAAGACCTCCACAGGAAAGAGCGTCTAAAGACTAAAAGATGAAGAATTAAGCATTCTAAACGAGAGTCCATTTCAAAAACATTTTTCTTTTGCCATTTATTAAGGTTTGCAGAAACATGCTGAAAGGATGTTTCTCTGTTACAACCTTTAACTCCAAGTCCTTAACCGTACCATAGATCATAATATTGTCATTCTTCACTGTCACCATTGCGTCAGCAGCTGTTTTTGGTCTCACAAAAAAGGATTTGACCTTTGGATGGACAGGAAGCTGAAGGAGCAACTTTCTGAAAAAATAGCCTCCTGTTTACATTTGCCTTGTTTAGCGAACAATTATCTTGGGAGACATAAGTAATAAGCATGTAAGTTTACATAGGCAGAAGTGTCATTTTGATAGCACTAAATATGAGTGCGTGTCAAACTGGTGCTGAGTAACTGTTCTAACTATAAAATGCTGATCTGTATTTTTACCAATAAAAACAAAGTAATGCTAATGACAAGACCAACAACACCATCCATCAGAATCTGATCCCTATCTACAACAATGAAGCTCATCCCCAGTCACGGAGAAAACAGCAGCTGCCATTATTTTATGGGGCACAATTTTTAGTGGTATTTGTTTACAGTTATATCCATAATGCTGGCAAATCTAGGCCATCCTTTGTTTCTATATCCTCAGATCTACAGCAAAAGTAACAGCAGGCTTGAACTACCCCATGTATATGCCCTAAATAAACCCAAATACTTTCATTCTACCATAGTCAGCACTAAGCTCTCTATAGGTATATTTATACACTGAAAATGGATATTTCATATCAATCTGAGAAAAAGTAGGGTGGAATTTTATGCAATGTAAATGTAGCTACAGACAACTCATAATGGCAGTGACAAAACAACTCAGTCCTTCTTTAAAACATTATATCCTGCTAAGCTAAAATGCTATTTAAACACATTGCAAGTATTAACACATAATGTCTAGATAATCTGACAATTTTAATGAAGCATCACCTCATTTTCTGAGGATGGAAAATATGCAAAAATCAAACATGAAGTATAATACTTTTTTTCCAACTTCACATTATAAACTGTTCTCATGGTGATATTTACCTCAAATATTTTAAAGAAACAGCACTGTTAAGGTACAATATACACCACCCAATCAGAAAAACGACTTCAACAACATCCCTGAGAGTTTACTTTAAGAGTACAACAAAACTGAATTTTATTTACTTAGAAAAAAAAATACTACTGTTTGAGTCTTTATATTCACAGTTTTAGATGAGATACTGAAAAGAAGCACACAAATTATGGAACAGATTTACTGCTGTATACACACATACCTCTATTAATTTTACATGTGTGTGTATTTAATATTCAGCAGGTTCTACAGACCACCTCTATGCTGCTACTGGATTCACTACAGGATACCAATGATACTGACAACATATTAATCCCCTGGGTGTACTCCTGCAACTTCACCTGTTAGTCACAGTAATAGTCCCTTGAAATCCCATCCTAGCTCAAAGGAAAATCTAGGTCTTTATTTACTTACGTTTTTAAAAAACAACTAGAACAAAGTCCTCCATGGATTACTATTGACCAATTTTGCAGAACGATGTGATTGTACAACTGACAGAGTTTGGAGAGAACTCAAAGCAGAAGCCACCCCACACTGCAGTACCCTAGGAGCACAACACCAAATAGCCATGACCATCAGCACACCTTCTCCTGGGGCAGTATGTTCTCCACTATTTCATCACTAACATTGCCAAATGTAAGTGACAGAAAACATCCAAAGCCTCACTGGACTATTTCACAGTACTGAAATGCAGGAAGAATGATTTCTGGCTTGCCTTCTAAAGTGGTGAGAATACCTCATCAATGTTTTCCCCACCACACTCAAGATCCTACAGAACAACAGTGTATTTAGTGTTCAGAAGAAGTACCATGACGGGAAAAGAATATGCACCTAAGCGCTTTTAAACAGCTACTGATGACTCAAATTACAGAAAGCTCTGTCTGAAGAAGCCATCTGTCCACAGCTCAGCAGAACCCTGCTTGCAGGCTCTGTGGTCAGCATTTGTTTTTCTTGGATCCATTTACAGCAAAAGATGGATTATGAAATATAGCTACTACATTTAAAAGTCCAATGGGATGGCTGTGATAATGCTACCTGTCTTACTGCTTAACACAGATCATTGTGCTTTGGTTTCCTCTGCATGGGCTTCTTTTTGCAGTACAGATGCTGAGAATATTTCTACTGAACATTTGGCAAGCTTTTTTCACTTAAGGAAATTAAAAGCCTCCACAGAGTTAACCAATCTTCGCTTCTTTACACATAGAACTTGACTTCAACTTTCCATCTGCCTCAAGTTCATCACCAATTGGTGTGCTGAGGCAGCAAAGGACTATGGATTAACCATCTGTCTGAAGAGAGCTGAGATAATGTGCCATCCCACACTTGGGAGAGGATAAAGATCTAGCATGACAATCAATGCAGATGTACTCTAGTAATGGATTTCACTTACTGGCATGAGTTTTGTTTAAGCACTAGCTTTAGTGATCAGTAAATCATTATTTAAATGTAAAAAGTTGTACCTTGCCTTCAGGAAAGTACCTCACTGAACCTGAAACCAGCACAGTTCGGGAGCAAACTTCATCCCCACTCCACTTCTACTCAAGGCTCGACCCCACCTTCTCTTTCCCTCTTCCTTCCTCTCCCCTCCAGCCCCCAGGTCCTCACGGTCCCACACATACAACCTCAGCGTGTCTGGCTTTCCCAAAGCCCAGGTCCCGTTCCCTCTCTTCATGCTGGGACAGCCACCACTGACACTTCAACCATGCCCACTGCCTTCCTTAACACCTTCCTCTCTCACTGCTCCTGCCTTCTGTCCTCTATGAACTTCCTGGTGTGTTGTCCCTGGAATTTGTCCTTCTGCCAAGAAGCCATGCCCTCACAGCTGCTTCTCCAAGTTTCACGTATTCTTTTTCTCTCTTCCTCGAGCTCACTTTGGTCCTCTTGTCATATAACTAATTCCCATCACAAAACAGACCAAAAAAACTCCACACGCAGCATAAAATAACTCTGGCCCTAGCAAGTTACTTGCTGCTATCACGTTAATTCATTCTGAGCTCCTTCTCCCCATGCATGCCTTGTTTATGGTCACTGTAAACTCAGTGAGCACAAGGACTATTTGCTGTGAGATGTTTGCATGTTGCCTAGCATGAAAAGGCCCTCCTGTAACAGCATCATTTCTTTACTCCAGAGAGTCAGCATCAGGACAGCATACTTTTTTTAATGCAGCTCATCCAAGGGAAACCTACACTGTACAATCTCATCCAAGGAAAATCCTCTCTTTAATTTTTTTTAATGCTTTCAAAACAATAAAACAAGTTGCCGTAAGTGTTTGCAGTCACAACTGAGCAGGCTGCTGGATGTAAGGAGTATTATTTAGCATACTGACAGTCTAGTCAAGTACAAACATCTCAAACCATTCCCAACACCATTCCAAGAGAGGTGAAGTGGAAAGCCAGCTTGTGTTTTCAGCCTTAGGTAACAGACATCCAAGACTTTTAACTGCCAGTCACAGTTTATTTGTCTGATCATATGAAAATGCGAGCCCAATTCGTTCCAGATGGGTGAATACATGGGCGCCCAAATTTACACACACAAGTGTACAAACACACTCCTGCACAGACCCAGGGCACCTGCCCAGCCAGGTGCCAAGCACACCCTTGAAGGATTTTTGCCACTTTTGTCCCTTCCCACACATTGTTGAAAACCACAATCTAATTTTCGCTCATGCATATTGTTGTCCAAAGTAGCTTGTGGCAAACGAAAACTGCTCAATAGAAACATATCTCTTATTTTCCTCTCCAGCAAACTCTCATTCGTATTCATCTTCTCTGTCCAGAGAAAATGACATGGCAAGGCAGTCTCCTGTTCCACAAGAAGTAAAGTCATCTGAGACAGGAATTTGTTCTCTTACATAAGGAAAGGCCTGTATCAGTCACAAAGCAAATAATAAAAATAATAATACAAGTCCATAAAGCAGCATGAAAGTAGAATTGTGCAAGAGTGGTGGTCATTTGTCCCCTATAGAAAATACGATAAAATGAAAGCTTTTTTTTTTTGCTTGTAAGGGGAAAAAAAAAAGGAAAAAGAAAAAAAAAAAAAAAGCTTGAACAGCGAAGGGAGATAGACAGATGAAGAAAAGAAAACATCCTGGCCACTATGACACCAGACTCAACATCTGCAGTTAGTGAGGAACCGAATTTATTAAGGCAAAGTGAATCCTCAGGGTGAAAACAAGTTTGAAACGTACTTCAACTTAAAGAAAACAGGATGCTTCTCAAGCACAAAAGCAGTTTATACTTCAGTGAAGAAAAACAAGTGTATTCATTTGTCTTGGTTGGCAAGTGCCATAAATTGAGACCTTCAAGATGTAATTATCAGTTAAAAATATTTGCAGGAAAAATAGTTTTATCTCTACTCAATTAATTAATTGTCACCTATAGCCCTTTGTTTTCTCTCTTGCGAGCCTAAAACAAGACCAGTCTGTTTCTCTTTGTTTAATAGAGCATAAGGAGAAATAAATTCTTATAAGGCAGATGTCCCCCCATCCTCTCAGGCTTATCATATGGACCCACTAGGAAAGGATTCTCTTCTGTGGCTGAACCCTTGGTTCAAAAGGCATTAGAAGTTGTATGGTCGCATTTTTATAGAATGTATTTGCTACAGATAGCTAGTTAAAAAAAAATAATTAAGAATATCATGGTAATACTTCTAATAGACACAAACTATGTATGCTTGAGGACTGGCTGACAACACTGACAACTGATTTGGACCAAATAAGATAGAGCCAAATTTTAGCTGGGGAGAAGACTCTCTCCAGCATCACTCCATAGCCCTTTCATACAGAAGTACAACATTTAGCTGGGATGACACTTCTCCAGAGTGTCCAAGAAAGACCAACACCACTATTTTTCCACATGCCCATCACTGTAATGTTCCTTCACATAAAACCTTTGCTGTAGCTATTCCTCATGAGCAAAATGCCAAATTGCTGCCACATACCTGCAGAGGCAGCAACCCCAGGAGCAGATGGCTACTGCTTAGAGAGTAGTTGAGACTCAAGCTGCACTGGCTTCCAGCAAACTTCCAAATAAAATGTCATGCTGTCGGTCTACCTTGCGTGCTGCTGAACATCTGAAGCACGGTTTTTCTCTTTTCCCTTCCCTGTTCCTCTACCCTCCTACCACCCCCACCAGCCTCCCCTACAATCAATCCATAGTCCCTATCTGGAAATGCCTTGCTGTGAATTGGATGGAGCTGCTGTTAGGGTGTGCTCCCATGCAGTCTCAAATCTGTGATTCCTTGGATGCTTTGGCTACCAAACTTTGTGAGTCCTCAAAGCATGCTGGCAAGGCTAGTCTCACCTTCCATCCTGAGGACTGGGAACATTTTGTACCCACTGTACATTTGTCATGGTGAGATGAGCAGTCCTTTATATCCCACTGCTCTCTGTATTATGTATTAATTACAGGAAGGGCATCCAGAACATAGCTTAGGTCTCTAATGGCTTTTAGAAATCCAAACACATGAAAACAAACATCAGGTTTTATTCTGTACATAATCCTTACCAGCTGTGACTGAGCTTTACATAAACTGGGTTATTTGATCAACTTCCTTAATGAGAATTGTCTTGTAGTGTAAATCATCTGAGGAGGGAGGACAACAAGCAAATTTTACTTAGCCCTATGCTGTAGTGTCATCACTTAGAAAATTAATCAACAGAGCAATTAATTATTTTTACACACGCACACATTCCTATCTGAAAGATTGGCATGATCTAGTACCGGACAGGTAACTGTTAAAGAGTCTGCTAATTCGCAGATGTGTAGCATATTTATGGAATTAATCCAAAGACATTCGGCTTGCAGAAGTGGGAGGAGGAAGAACACCAAAATACTTCTGTCTTTTTTCTGAAGATATGATATTTACCAGCCAGTCCACATGTTAAAGCAGCATTTATTTAATAAAAACAGAATCTTAATTCTGGAAAATTACAAGATTTGCTATAGAAAGCATCAGCTACACATGCTATCAGCAAACTATAAATCAAGGAACAAAACATTCTCTATGCCAAGAAACAAGCAATATGTGTGAGCTGCCCAGAGAGTGAAAAGCAAACTCTTCTTCACTGATATCAAAGCACCACCTCCTGATCCATTTTCAAAACCAAACACAGAGTGCCATACTCTTGCCACACACAACAGTTTCATTCTCCAGTCATAAAAAATTGCCCATAACACCTGTATCACATCATTGCCAAGGTCAGGAACCTCTTGACCTAGTGGGTGTCAGGAGATGGGTGCCATAGACAAGTCTACATTGACTGCAGTGGTGCCTGCTCCTCATGCAAGGAGGAACATGTCTCCACCTTCAGTCGCTTCAGGTCTGATACCACGTGAGACCAAGCAAGCCTCCACAGTGGTTGGATCTGTAAGCAATGGCAATATGATGGGAGCGCTCTGAGAAAAATACATGTTTTGTAAGGGACAGCAACACCACTTAATGCTGACTTTGAACAAAGTGTACGGGAGCTGCATTTTCTTACCTGTGTGTCTAAGTAGAGGAGAAAAAAATCCCAAAAACAAAACCCCTAAACCTTCCATATACCTTCCAGTCCTAAAAACTCAGGTGAAAAAGAGCTAGTGAAAAGGAAATAAAATTAGTTTCTATAAAACTCAAGCATGTTCTTTCAGGTTAAAAAAAAATAAATTCACCTAATAATCATGATTACTGAGTGTGGAACAGTGGAAATCTTGGAAGATCATTTGACTCTCCCATCTACTTGACAAAGAAACAGGTGTTTTCAATGTTACATTTTACTGGATATTAAATTAGAGATTTAAAACCCGAAAATTAAAGAAGTCATTTTATGTAGCAGTAGCATCATATGACTTATTTTTCCATTACTAATGCCAACTATAACATGGTGGGCAAAAATGACCAAGCACAGAACAACTTCTTTTCCCACCCTCCTAATAGCTTTTGTGACTTTTTGAGTCTCCATGCTATGGGAAGAGACAAGACTCATTCTCAAAGTCCTTCTCAGCCATACTACAGAGGAAAAAAGATTTTCCAGTAGGTTATTTAATCTATGGCCCACCTATAACTACTTGTGCACAGGAAGAGAAACTTCTTGTTTCAGGCTTCTGAAAGCAGATTAATGAAAGTGCTTTTGTTTA
Source organism: Pedionomus torquatus (assembly GCA_013398155.1). Classification (NCBI taxonomy): domain Eukaryota; kingdom Metazoa; phylum Chordata; class Aves; order Charadriiformes; family Pedionomidae; genus Pedionomus; species Pedionomus torquatus. Next base: position 308,880 of record VZRU01014838.1, read on the forward strand.
TGGGGAAAGAGTGAGCAGAGTAACTTGCTTAAAACAATACATAGGTAGAAAACAAACCCATCCATCAAGCATATATTAATAATAGATGAAAACTGGCTCCAGACACAAGATTACTTGGTGAAAATGCCAAAATAATGGACACAGAATTTTTATTCGATCAACTCCAAACAACAGCGGAGATTAGTATATGCAAACTCCACAGAACAAGGCTTTATTTCAGAAAGCAAGCCTTTAATTTATACAAGAGAACTACAAGAGAACTAAAAAACCCAAGAAACCCAACAGAACCAACCAACCCTATCTGGCATACAGAAAGAGAAGCCTGTGTACTGCACTTAAAACCAATTAAATAAGCAGTTCACACCAGAATAAAGCTTTTAACTATTGGAATAGGCAGAGCCAAATCTCCTATTTTGTGCATACAGTTTAAACTGCCAAACAGGGTTTATGTACCGATTAGTGGAGATTATGTAGAGTGGTACAGCCATTTTTTAAAAATACAATATTATTACAAAGAACCCCCAGAGGTTCATATGAAGATGGTCTCTATTTCATAGACAGTAAAATCACTGAGGCACATCATCACAGCCATGACTTACTACTCCTGAAGGAGCCAGGGGAGTTGAGCTCAGGACTATTAATGCAGGGAACAGCCCTGCAACTGAATATGCAAAAGCCAGTTTACAGCTCATATCAGGTTTTCACAGGACTTTGAATGAGGTCTTAACACATCTGGATCACTTGTCAGTTTCACCAGCTTTTCTAAGAAAACAGGACAAATAAAGAACACCTAAAATATTTAATTTTAGAAGTCTCTACTTCTTGTCAGTCTAGTAACACTACTGGTGGCTATAAATCTTCACCAGGCTTTCAGAAAAAGTCATTTTCACAGCCACACAACAGGGGAGAATATTACTGGATCATGCCATTGTGAGGTTTGAGCTGGGATGTCTCAGGCCTTGCTTAAGTATATCTCATGCTTTAATCAGTATAAAGCTATTTATTTTTCCTACAAACACAAATTCTAACATTACTTAACAGCTCTCAAAATGCTTTTTTTGGATAATTGTCTTCTTGTAAAACACAACTAACATGATTAATAGTCATCGGCAGCACAAGAGAACTATAATGTAAATATCACATCACTGGATTTTAGCAGTACATTAAAAGCAGGTAACACAGCTTGCTAAGGAGAAAGGAAGTATTTTTCAGTAACAGCTCTTCTCTACAGTTTGACTTGGACTTATAGTTTTTACTTAGCCAAATACTCTCACACTTGGATACCATCTGAATCATGTCCCACTTCACCTTAACCAGGCAGCACACTGTTACGTCTATTTAAGTATCCTACACTCTGTGTACTAGATGTGCACTCCATGAATATCCTTCCTGACATAACCCAGGGCCCTGCTCTCTCGCTTCTCACATCATCTTACTAACATCTGCAAACCACCCAGGCAGACCTGTGACAGAAGCAATACCAAACTGTGTTTTAGGAAAATACACACCAAAGGCAGTTTCCCATCATCATTTCATAACTCCTTTTGGGTGAGAACTCTATAGGTTCTCCAATGACCCTGCTCAAACACTCAACAGGGCAACTGATCTCCACCTAAGTGGGATCAAGACCTTGATCAGGGAAGATGGTAAGGTCTTCAGTTAGTGTAACAGCTTAGCTGCATCAGCCAGTGCTAAGCTATGTTTACATAGGTCCAAAATGAACCTGTGTCTCTATGCTCTGCCTCAAAGATTAAAAGAAAGAGAAGAGAAATTTACTGTCAAGGAAAACCCATGTGATTTATGTAGATTGGAGAAACTTCTGTGGCAGACCCTGGCTGATGAGAAAAAAGCAACCCCAAGCAGAGGCAACAGGCAGAAGTAAGACATGAAAAAACCCAACAAAGGCAAAATTTAGAAAAAAATTGTGCTTTACTACAGCTTTCACAGGGCTGGCTGAGAAGGAAAGTGACCCAAGCCAAGCATTCTGTTCTGAAGAGACATCTTTCCAGCCTAGATAATAGAAGTTATAATACGACTTTCAGTGGCACCTTATTCCATCGGTGTGTCCAAGGGAGGACTGACAGAAAAACACTCTTTTTTGTTCTGTCCTCTCTCCTCTGAAACAGCAATAACTACACGTGCACCTTAGCACTTCTGCACCCTGAGGATAAGAGCTGCTCCCACTCCTAGGAAGAGCCAAAATGCCAGGAGGAAAGAAAAGAAGAAGGGGAGAGCCAGGATAAAGCCCTTGCGCTATGGGCTTGCTGCTCCAGTGCTTGCTGTTGCCGTTTTGGGAACTATGTTTCCTCCACACAGTGCCCATAGCTTCACAGAGCCAGGCCCAATACTTGCACCGGTACCGTTCAGCTTCACTTCCCCAGCTGCTGGGAAAACAGGAAGGTGGGACTACTGCTGGGGATTTTGTTCCCAGCAGTCTGACTCCTCTCCTATGCCTGCTTTCAGAACGCCGCCCCACCGCAGCCACAACCAGGCCACATCCTAAACATGATTCCAAACATACTATGTTTGGAATCAAGCTTCCAAGGACCAATTTCAACAAGAGCATTTAGGAATCCGCTGCTCCCCACCCCTTTGCAGATCTAGGCCCACACCTGCAACCATGTTCATATGACCAACCCTGGGGAATCCAAGCACCGTGAAGGTTATTCTAACACAGAAAACCTCATGTCACTTTCAAAGAGAAAAATTCAATTATCTCCTTTATTCTCATGCTAAGAAAATATTGTGCTGAAGTTGCTAAGAAATAAAGCAGAGAGTAAAACCATGTTGAAGATAAGCATGTGTTTAAGCCCAGCCCTGTCCCAGAAGGGGACCCTGGAGAGCTGCTGTCGTCCTCTCTTTCTTGACCAGCAGGACCACTTAGGGACATTAATTTAATGGTAGGCATGGCAACGTTAGGTTTATGGTTGGACACAATGTTCTTTTCCAGCCTAAGTGATTCTGTGACCACCATCCCGTGCACTGTGGTACTCGGCGTTGAGAGCGCGGGCCCTTCTCCAGACACAATAAGCTTAAGATGCGGAAATAGTTTCAAGCAAGATTTTAACTCACAATTTCAGAAAAGCAGTTTCCAAATCTGAAGGTTCCCTCCCTTTCAAGCACACCTTTAGTCCCGTGCTCTTTCTGTAATGAGTTTAAAATGAACTAAAGCTCAAGTAACACGACGGAAGAGACACTGGAGTACTTTGGCCAGAGGAAAGCGATGAAAAATAGACATCACGCAAAAGAGGCTGTTGGGCTTTGTGTGGTACCAGACTGTAAAGCAATGAAAAAAAATGCTGTCAAACTAGAAGGGAAAAGCGCATCAGGCAGGTAATAGTTCTATTTATAGAAAAAACCCTTTACAGCAATGCTAGCACAAAGGCGAGAAAGTGCCTAAAACAGTCCATTATGGGTCTGATGAAAAACATGTTCCCGTCATTGTCAGCCTCCAAACAGACTGGCAAAGACCTTGTGTCAGGTCCTATTTAAGACTCCACCGCGGGAAGGACAAAGAAAGAGGCTGCTATCCCACTTCATCTGAAGACAGCTGGAGTTTTCTCCCCAGTCACAGCAACAACAAGCTACATCCAGCCTACAGACTAAACGTGCTTAAAATAAAGTAAATATGAAAAACAAAAATATGGAAATATATAGCCCAGAAGACTTAGAGGGAAAGTACTTGGGTAATGCAAGACATGAATAAAATATTTACATATAAATGAAGGAAGAAGAACAGAAGAAGGTTGAAATTTCCAGAATTACTTCATATGTGTTTAAGAAAATGTCTAGAAAATAAAATGTAACTATTGTATTTATTATTAGGGAATTCTATAGAAAAATCTAATTTAAATCCCTCAAAACCAAAATCAAACCACTTTATTACTACTAAAAGGGAAGTAAGATAGAAAGGGCAGTTGTGACAGGCGTTACAATGCTTAGCTTCTTATCCTGTACAGTTTCTGAAATATTACTTACCATCAAATCACTGACCTACGGAAATACCATAAGGAAGCAAAGAAGAGCAATGTGTTAAGCTACAATTCAGAATTTGGATGATGAAATAAGAAATAAGTGAGGTACCTTTTAAAAGTGAATTCTATAGATTTATAACTATTTCATAAGCCTGCTCCTGAGAGCTCTTCAATAGTTTGTCTCCTACTGCTTTTCTTTCTATGTGCAGAAACCAAGTCCTCTTCCTTTCTAGTCTCATTTCCAGTGATGACATCTGCTTCTCACATCAAGGTTAGCATTTCAGTGAAAAATTTTCCTGACCGACAAACCTGCTATGGGTGAAACAGTGGTGAGACAGTTCCAGATCCCTCTCTGAGCAAAACAGTTTCAGGGCAACATTCCCGTTAAACGATGATGAATTACAGTGAAAAGTTGTGTATGAGCACTTGGATGAATATGAAATGAGATCAGCTTTGTTAAAGCCAGCACAATAAATATGAGATGAATCAATGAATACCAGGCAATTACTGCAGACCTCTTCAAAGCCAGCCCACTGCAAAGCCCACCACAGGCACTGGAAGGATACCCATACACCAAGTATGTATGTACCCATACAGAAGGGGTTCATAGCCGCAAACAGGCAGGCAGGGCCAGTACTGGCTGGAGAGAAGACTGCTGACCAGTCCCTTAAACATGTAAACGGACACAAGTGATGGTCACAAAACCACTTACAGTAATGAAGGCACAGCCACCGCCATGTCACAGCAGACTCAGCCATCCAGGCAGCAAAAAGGGCATGAATCCTTACTCCTCAAAAAAAAAAAAAAATGAACTTGAAGACAATTTACTAGAGAGCTTATGGTTACGGCGCAAGCCTACCCACAGCTCAGGGACTGACCCCTGCATAGCACACAGGCCACTAAAAAGAACATACACCACCAACACCACCTTTCTGGAAGTTCAACCGCCGAGGGAGTTACATTTACCACTCCCATCCCAAAGGCACACCCCGGTCTCCTCTTCACCTTTGTGGTACAATAGGTAAAATAGATTTCCCTCAACGTAGACCACTCCTATTGCCACTTAAGTTGGTGACTGCTTTCAACTCTGCAAAGAAAGAGTTTTTAGGTGATTATGACCCTTCTAAAACTTCACTGCAGAGCAGTTCAGTGCCGTGCCTCCACATGCGAGACAAGCACTGATAAGCTCATTGTGTTGACACTACTGTTGTAATATGACAACTGGGCAGAAACAAACACCCAAACACCTAAGTAATTTTAGGCTGCTAACAGAGAGGAAAAAAACAGAAAGAGCTGGGGAAAACCAGATGAAAATCAACAGTATGAGCTATCAGCTTGAAAAACAAATGAGCTTTTCACCTGCCAGCAGCAGCGTACTCGCAACTCACGAAGATCTCACTAAGGCTGAGGATTTGTTCCTTGCGGTGCTATGACCCATCCTCCCATAGTTCACTGAGGAACCAAGTAGCTGGGTCATGCAATGGGCAGATGCAGGTGGGAGAGAAACCCTCTGGCTGCTGAAGCTGCTCTGGCTCCTGGAGTCCCTTCTGTGACCAGTGAAGCACACCAGCTTCCCCGCCCCGAGCTGCTGCCACCTGGGGAGCAGGGACAGGCTTAAACCTGGACTCATCATGTCATTTGGAAGGATACCTGACACACTGAAAAAGTCAGGGTAGAGAATCTTCCTTCTTATTCAAAAAAATGCCTAACTTTAAAAAAACATTAAACATACATACACATCACACAAATAACGTAGAGACAGAACCACATTCTTTCTCCTTTCAAGCTACAAGAGTCATATAACTTGTTTTCTTAAAATCATGCTCTAATTTGATAGATGTGGAAACTGACTCCCACTGTCCCATAGAAAAAATGAAAGACGACAAAAACGAAAAAGAAATTAATACTAATAATCCAGAGGATTAGGGATCAGAGGTCAGTGCACAACCTTTTAATGAGCGAGGTATTTAAAGACTGATGACACAGTATATTTTTATTCTTCAGTAATTTAGTACAGAAGTTCACATTGATTGCTTAAAAGGCCATTCGATTTTATTTCCCATATTTAATTGTTCTTAGTGCCCAATAAATGGTTGACTGGAGAAAGTAAGGGATTATTTTATTCCTTTTGTATCATTAAAAATACTGTCAGCCGAATTCACTCATTCACACGCCCTCTACATGCCCTTCATGTTTTCACAAAACCGTGCGGATTATCTGTTTTTCATTACCACAAAACCTGAAACCCCCACAGCGCTCAGGCTAACCTGAACTAAACCTCTCACAGGTGCATGAACAAAAAGGAGGCATTTTACCATTCCCAAGAAGAACTTTATAAATATGCAAGAAGAAAAACCATAGGCTTGCATGGCAGAATTTTGTTTTACTTTAAAATTTGCATCTGCTATGAAAAAGAGCTGCCTGCTAAGTCCCTATGTCTTACCACGGATTGGATCTCTCCAGATCCTGCTTATTGAGCAAGAGCTGCAGGCCCTCAGATCAGGAAAACACGTATTTGAACACATGGCTTAGTTATATGCTTAAAGTTCAGCATGGGCTTAAATTAGCTCATCATCTGCTCATCTTTCTGCTTGTCAACAGAGAAGAAATGTGAAAAACATAGGAAAGGTTCTTCACCTACCAAGTATTTGTTGTATCTCATGACACAGTTGAATTATGCCACTCCATGAACATTGAGACAACCTCCTAGGTACAAAGTTATTTTTGTGTTTTCCAAGAATTATCTAGCTGACGTGTACGATTCCTAGGCTGCTTTTTACACAACATCTGGACGTTGGGGGTGTTTGCTGAAGCCATCTACATACTTGCAAGATTTCAAACTCACCAGAACCTAAACCAAAAATTTGTTAGCTTTTATTTTCTCTCTCTTCTCAGTATTTCTATGATGTAAGAAATTATTATCTCCGTTTTACATCCAGGGAGCTGAAGCACAAAGAAATATGGTTCAGATTTGCAGGAGGTTCTGCGGAAGTTTAACGGCTACATTGCCTTATCTTAATTCCTAACATGTTACCCTTACTTTCAACAAACTCCGAAGGTGAAACTGTTAATGCCATTGAACTCCACAGGATATTTTACAATGATTTCAACAGTGTCAGGATTTCATCTTCTAACGTCAGTAGGATTTTTATCTAAATACAATCTGGGACTTTTCCTTTATAGCAATTGACAATATTTTATCACATACCACTGAATTACTGAAAAGTTAACTTTTTTCACTACTACATTTAAAGGAAATCTCATTCAGTGGAAAATATATTCCTTATACATATACATATATATATTAAAAAAAAAAAAGTAAGTAGCACACAAGAAGTTTCATCAAAATACACACCTGTGTATATAAGGCATTTTTTACAGTTAACTTTCATGTATCATTTAATACTGATGATCTCAAAGATCATCACTGTAGAAAGAAATAGTGAAACATTAACAAAAAGAGGAAATAGCAAAACATTAACCAAAAAAGGAAATGGCATAAAAATTTCTTTTGAAAAATAACCATGTGGAGTTTTTGAAATGTAATCACATAGCTGAACTAGTACAATAATATTGGATCTGTAATTTACTTAAGTATTTATTGATTGACACCCATGACAAAATAACTGTTGCCCTAATAGGATTCACATCCAACATTTTTTAAGTTTCCCAAATAGTTCACATGGTACACTTACATATAAATCAATTAATATTGACTGTTTGATCAATATATGCACAATATGAAAAACAGTTTTGGCGGCTTTATGTTCTCCACAGAGCAGCTTTACCTACTGATGATTAATTTTAATTTACTTTAAAGGATTCTATTGCACTGAAACTTTAATTAAAAACGAAATGAGAAAGTCTATAGTCTGCATAGCATCAATTACCTAGACTTGATATCCTGCACTTCGCCTACCCTCTGTACATATGGTTTCTGTTAAAATAATTGGAAAGCACTTCTGAACAATGTCACCCACACATCCATTCTAAGAGGGAGAGGATATATTACCATTAAACGTCACTAATATTAATAAAGAAACAATTAATTCTTCATTACCTATTTCTAAAATACACCATCAGACTCCTTCAGTTCAAATACAAATAAAACATTACACATGCCTGTCAGTGAATTGGGTAATCATCATCATTGTTATAATTTATTCTGCTTTCTGTTGTAAGTCTAATGCCTCATTTATTTATAAAGCTTTTTGGCTGACATTATAAATAGCCTCTTTGAAATATTAAAAAAAAAAAAAAAATACCAACCACCAAACCACCCTTACCTCTTGTCAACTCTTTCCTTATAAAATGTTGCTTCTAATTTGCTTTACACTTTCTTCTGGTGAACAGACAACATTTAAAAGTATTACTGTCTCAGCAAAACACACTAAATAATATTTTCCACTGACTTGTGTAAGTACATAAAAAACCATATTCAGCAGACTAATCTCAATCCCAAAGAAAATTACTATTAAGAAAGTCCACACAGAAAATTCTTCAGAAACTGCTGGCGAGTTTACACAAGGAGTAAGTTGGCTCAGTAGCCACACAGTATCTGATTTAAAGATCAACCCTACCAACAGTGGTTTGGATCAGGTACAAGAGCATTTCAATGTTTTAATTATTAAAAAAGCATGGAATTGTCACAGTCCTCATCCACTCCCGTCAGCATCAGGTTACAAGCCTCCAAGGTGTCTCTGGCACACTGCCTGGAGTATTTATTGCTATTTGTAAATTAGACACTCCTGTAAGAATGTCAATTTTAAATATCTTTGTTTAAATGAGCCTGATAAGAGATGACTAGATATGCATTTTATGAGACTGCTAAATAGTTGCATGACGCAAAGCCAGCCTGTGAATTTTACAGGACAGCGAGTAACACCATAGCACTCTTGAAAGGTAGCCTGTGAATTCAGCATTAAAATAATAAAGCTATCAGAAACAATAAAAAGTGTACTCTAAACCTGTAACAACAAAAATATAGAGAAAGTCAACTATCATCCATAACACGAACAATCTCTGAGCTCTCCATATCTGAAAGTAATGGAGACCCTAAAGTGCCCCTATCAATCCTGCTAATATACTTCAGCAATTATTTTCCACACTCTGCATCAGTAAGTTAAAATACATTTCCAATGCCTAACGCAGTAGTCATTAAAGTTTCCCCTGCCTCAATCAGCATAACTAACGAGGCCATATAATAACAGAATGCAATCTCTAATGAAAAGCTGAACAAAGTCTCCCTGCAACAATACTGCTTGTGATTTAGTATTCTCAACTTGTCTATCCTCCATCTTTTACTCTGTGGATATTATCACCACTCAGAAAATTACATTTCAATGAACTTGTCAGGAAATAAGTAATAAATTAATCGGGCAGCATAAACCAATTACATTCATTTTCTGTGTGTTTTCTTTCAGGGCCCACGCATGACTGCAGTACCGGCTGCACCAGTTATTCCTGCCCACTGCTCACAAGGGCTGCAGGGGCTGCACAGCAATGGCACAAAGGATGGGCGAAAGCATCTCTGCTCTGTTAAAGCCATCACATGAACTGTGGATGCCAGTGGAGCTCCAGCACCAAAATGCTGCTGTTCCTTCTCCTTCCCCCTCCTCCCCTGCTTTTTAAAAATCTCTATAGAAAACTGAACCCTTTCAGGCACTTTGAAAAGTGTCACAAAATACCAAACTTGAAAAATTCAAGCACCTAAATGGGTTTGCAAGCGTAGTCCAGACTCTTTCCAGTTGTAAGGAATAGCAAAAGAACGTGCCTACAGGACTCAGTTGTTGTTATGAGTCTCTAAATATTACAGTTGGGAGCACCACAGGCAAATTATGCCAATAATTTGTCATAAAAGGCTAAAGTGAGGGAACTGGGAGGGTATTTGGTGGCATCCCAACTCTAGGTAACACCTGGCTGTAACTCAATTCCCTTCTTCGCTCCAGCTGCTGGGAAAACCTTGAATACTGACAACGTTTCTTCTGAACACATGCAGTGAGCAGCAGCACCATCTGATTTACCAGTTGAGAGCTCCCGCACTAACAGGGACTGAACGATTCAAACTGGATGCCTCTTGCTCCAGGCTGTGTGAAAATTCGGGAAGAGCAGCGCACTAGTTTAGCACCTCCGCTTTAGGGCTTTGTGCCCATCTTCACAAGCGAGAGAGAGCCAGAGAGACTTTTTTTTTTTTAACAAATAAAGCTCAGATGCTGAAGCGCAAGGCACACGCTGTCATGGCACAGAATTTCACAGCAAATTATTCTGATGCAAAATCTGAAGCAATATAGGCTTCCGGTCCTATAAAGTGAGCCAAGGCAATGCACAAAATGGTACAGAAGCTTCTTGGTTAACAAGGAAAGCAAGTCCACCTTTTAGGTGCCTTCAAAAGCACCTTGCTGGACTCTAAAAAGATGTACTTCCAAATAATAAAAACTTTTCTACTGATTGCTTTTATTGATATATATATATATATCAATATATATATTATATATATTGATATTTATGAAGTTATTATGCATGCAAACACACTCTTACTATATATGCAATATTTCCATGAACTCTTAAACTTAGTCCTGCAAGGGCAATTACACAAGCATCATGCACCTGCCAGACTCCAGACCCTCATACAGATGCAGAATCACTTTTCATGAATTTTGTCTGTGTCCTGTCTTGGCTGGGAAAAGATCCAAGTGGGTTATGCTCCGGGAGCTCATTTTCATTGCCACTTTTGGAAGGCTGAATATTGTTTAACCTTTCCCCTGCAGTCTACGTAAAATTCCTAGAGGGCAGTTTGAGCCCCATATAGTCTAATTAAAAGTGGGATTTACTAAGACTGAAATAAAATAAATTAAAATAAAATAAAATTCGTCATAATATATGTAACCTCATATTTGGCATGAAGCAGGCCAGAAGTGCAGTAAAAAATTAAGTTACAGCATTTAAAAAAAAATTATCTACCAAGCACTTTTGCCACCAAGCCGGGTGCCAAAGTAATATCCCACCTTTATGACTTCAACAATTCTTTTCTTTTCTTGATTTATCCTTACACCAGACAACTCCTACCAAGAAGTCATTGTGCTCTCATACTCTTACCTAGAGTTACTTAAAGCTTTATTTAATCTATTTGACGGTTTCAGCTGCTATTTCTTTTGCTTCCCCATTTCATGTTATGATCCCAAATACTTCTTTGAAGGTAGAACCAAAGAAGATAATACTTTCATAAGTAAAGTACCTTCACTGGTAAAGAACGTAAGAGACAGAGAAGAAAAGTACACCACCTGGTTCTATCTACAAGAGCAAATAAATAAAGTCTAAAGAGCTATTGCCCATGGAGTACCTACAAAGCCACCAGAAGTGATACATGCTTCCAAAACAGGTTTAGTTGAGCTACTTCAGGTACTGATTGCAATGAAAAATGGAGAACACAGGCACTGGCTGGCCAGGAGATAGGTTATCCCGTGCTCAAGTCTATGCCATCTCACTTTTTCTGCAGCTGAGGCCAAACCAGATATTGTCTGGTTCATTCTTCATCCACCTGTGTTGAAGCCCCATCTCTGACTGCAGTACAGGGATGTTTGATGTGCATTTGACATAAGCATTGCGCTGTCAGAAAAACACCAAGAAAAGCACAATATTTAGTCCCATCCTGTTAATAAAACAGACAACACCATCATCCTGTTAATGACAACGAACTAGCAGCACCCACAGATCCCAACAGCACTGGGGAGAATCTCTCTGAGTCAGAAAGACCTGAGAAGCCAGTTTCACCAGCCAAGCCTGACATGCTATGGTGACAGCAACCTGTAGCCCTGAAGAAGCAGCATTTGAGAAGCCGAGCAACTCAACCCTTAAACCCAGGTCACCATAACCTCAAGGAGGAAAGCTTTAGCAAGCCAGCAAGGTCTATTGCAGAAACAGAGTTAGAAATCTGGTAACAAATCGGTACACTCCGCAGCATGAGTTCATTTATTATCCCAAATTCATCTCTGTGCCTCCGTGTAACAGCCCTTTTAAGTAAACCTCTTTTGCATCCAGCTTCCAATTTCATGTATTTCATCTCCTTGTATTATCCCATCTACTTCACAATGGATCACACTAAATGATTTCTCTTCCTTCTTCTTTTGCTTCTATACATTTTTATACACTTCAAAACCAGCGAGGTAGTTCTTGTGCCCCATCATTTCAGACACCGCCAGCAAATATTTAAGTCTTTCAAATGTGTTCTCATGAACCAGTACTTCCAGCACCTCAAGGTTTGTTTAGTTTTCTATCTTTCAGTGTGTAAGTGTCCTGGTGTCAAATGCTGTACCTTACCTTCCAAAGAAGAATACAGCTCCAGTTACACTCACTTCAGGGTTTTCTCTATTGTGGGAAACAAAGCAAAACAAACAAAAATAAACAAATGCACCATTTTCCCCAGTTGCCCTTAATTTGACTTCACTATGGTCCACATTAACAGAAACAGCAGCTAAACCGTCTTTGAAACTTTATTCACCATAGCCAGAAAAAAAAGAAGAAAAAAAAGACTGGTGAAATGCCTTTAAAACATGCTTTAATCTAGCTGGAATGCCATAAATTGCTTCCAGATGTGCTCCATACAAAAGTCAATCATAGCTATTTATACTGACACTCTGCAGTCCAAACAATCTGAATCCAAATGCCATGTCTCTGCTACAATAAAGCTATAAATGTCAGTTTTGTTGAATTTGGAGAGGTGTTGAAGAGTTCATGCTAGTTTGCTTTCTGGGCTATTTGTTAGCCAGCAATTATTAAAAAAAAAAAAAAAAAAAAAA
>VZRU01014838.1:321688-384606 GCA_013398155.1 Pedionomus torquatus
AAAATAGACCCTTTGCTGGCTGAGGTATTCTTAAAGCACACCTGACACCTTCCAATCATGACCTTGAAAGTGCCACAGGTTACAAGTTGAAATTCATTTCATAAGTTAGAAAAATGTAGTGCTTAGGCTCTGAGCCAAGAATAACTGAAGGGCTTGGCAAGGCTCCCATGCCCTCCCCTAGACCGAACACACACGTAGTACACCTGGGACTAAATGAACTGAAGTACAGTAAAATGACACACTGACTGCAATAATACCTCTATTCAATAATCTTCCAGGGTATTTGGGGAAGGGAAATATTCTTGGTGTAGGGAAAAAAAAAGTTTCGAAACCATACCCTCATCAGTTGTTTTGCATGCGACACACAGCCATCAGAATCAAAGTTTTCTTCACTAGGGAAAACTGAATAACCAGTATTTAGATGAAAAATTGACCTACAGAGTTATCCCACACTATTTCAGGAAAATATGTTATTTTCATGTAGTCTCCACAGAATTTTCTGGTTGATTTTTATAGACTTCGTTAAGATCTTCCCTCCCTGCCCCCCGCTCCGCCCTGAAAAAGTGCACCTGCAGTTCAATTTACGTATAAATGTTCAGAGTTTTAATTCTGGCTTTTTGTCAGTGAGAGACAACAGGGAATTTTCTTATCATTGCTTGCAGTTTGGGGAGCTAAAAATGTTTCAGAAAATCACAACATGTAATGCCCTTACTCTTCAACTTTCCTGCCTTCTTATTTCCCTTGATGATTGCTTTCTGCTCCAAAGATTTCCTTTGCCTTCCCCCAGTTCCTTACCTTCTCTCAAGTCCAGAAGACCATCCCTACAGTGGAGCTGAAGAGCATTCCACCCTTTCAGGCTAAGCTGTAGCACTGTAATTTGTCATCACACAGGTTGAGAGGGGGGAAAAAAAATAGGCAAAAAACCACACACTGAAGTCATTAATTCTTAGCCTAAAATCCTTTCTGTATATTCAGAGAAGGGAAGCAAACCGTACAAGACGGTATTTTAGTTTAAATTGTACACACAGGCAGAAAAAAGAGAGACTTTACAAACAAGACTTGTGCTCTCAGTTCAACCTACTAGAAAACTTAGTTTTTAATAAATCTCTTCAGTCAGAAGTTATACAAATGACTACAGAAGCAGCAAACATAATACCTGTATTTAAGAAGAGGGGAGGAACCTATCTAGTGAACTACCGAGCCATCAGTCTGGCCCAAACGTTATGCAAGGTTTTATAACCTATTTTGAAGGAATGTAATTTCTGTGTAATTGCAGGGAGTTGGAGAAGAGATAAGGAACAGAGAGGCAGAGAAACTATTCAAGTTGAAAGACAGTTTTGGCATAAGAACAAATGATTAAGACTTGGCCATGAATACATTGAGGGTGGAATTCACAAGCACGTGTCTAACCGTCAGGAGGGTGAGGTGCTCCAACCACTGTCCCATGTGGATGGGTTGGAGGAAAATGCTTCCACAGGAGAGGCTGAGAAATTTATACAAGTTCAGTATCCTACAACAGCAGGGGATAAAATTTGGTGATGCACAAACTGTCTTCCACTCCTGTATCAGCCTACATTCACGTGTCTTTATTCCTACCCCTATCAGACACTAACATGTATTCATTGCATTGCATGTAACTCTTGTAGGAAAAGATTAAGGGGCTACTAAAGTCATAAACAGAAGGCAACAAAGACCGTTGCTCAGTGATACTTCTTCCTTTTCTTCCACTGAAGTAGAGACAAGAGCCTTCAGAAACCTTCTTCCTCCATGAATTTTACTGTGCCTCAATTCATGTTATTTTACATCATCAGACTACCAAAATTTCTATGGAAAGTTCTTCTCACATCCTACCTCACTGTAAAGACCTACCACACTACCTGCAAATATGCATGCACTCTCTCTCACAAGCCTGCCCACACATTTTCAACATTTTAAGACAAATGTTCACCCAAAGGCAGTAACTAATTTACTCTGTGTCCGTAATCCTTACTGTCTCCTCTCCCCCAAAGCTCCTTCTCTGGCACAATGTTCTCCCCTTACCTGTGCGTCAAGCTTTCCACTTAGATCTCAAACTTTCTGAATCTAGGATTTAAGAGTCTTCTAGTGAGGCACCAGGCTCACTCTGGGACACAGTATCCGTAAAATAATTGTGACAATGATAACAACTAACACTAATCACTATCAGTGGGCTTAAACTCTATGAATCTGTTCTGCTTTTGCAGCTGTGCTGTGATTCTTCTAAAGCATCAAGGGCGCTGCCAGAAGCCTACATGTGAGATTATTAATTCAACTGATCTTCCCCATCCAACAAAAAGTACTGTACCTCCAGATCTGCATAGCTTCTGCATTTGTGATGGCTGACCCCCAAAAAGAGATAGAAGGAGAACAAAAGTCAGTAAAGTTACCAAAATATACAAGTCTTTTACAGCTACTGTTTCAAACAAACAGGTTTAGAGCCAATATAATAATTTCTATCAATATTATGCAATGTTTTATTTGCTTTAGATTTATCATCATTTATTGGAAACAAGCCTTCCAAAAAACAACCAGAAAAACCTCACTTTGCGTTTAAAATTATTTACTACAGCTTTAAAAGTAACAAATGAAGCACTTGAGTCTCAGATGTGTAACCAGTAGGGAGTTGGCTTGATGCATCAGTTTTTACACCTCTTGCAGTTAAATCAGAGATCCAAATGCAAAATCTAGCACTCAGTGGTGAACTTATAACACTCCCTGGAGGAGTGTGTCCATAAACCATTCACTGGATTACACTCATCCATACAATACTTTGTTATATATCCCGTCCCCACAAAAAAAATACCAAAAAAAACACCCCAAAACCC
Organism: Pedionomus torquatus; assembly: GCA_013398155.1. NCBI lineage: Eukaryota > Metazoa > Chordata > Aves > Charadriiformes > Pedionomidae > Pedionomus > Pedionomus torquatus. Next base: position 324,532 of record VZRU01014838.1, read on the forward strand.
AACAACAAAACCCCAACCCCCCAAAAAAGGCTTAACTAAGGTGAAATTAAGGTTGCATAAACTATAAATCATTTTTGTCATCATATTTCTAAGTCTTCTTGAGAGTTCATTAGAACAATTTTCTGCTGTCTTTATCTCAAATGGATTAGTTTCTCCAAGTTTGTGGCTTGGCCAGGAAATGGATCCAAAAAACACCTAATGACATATGTGGCATAGCCACATGTGGCTCTGGAGCACTCTCAGGCCTTTGGAGTATGCTCAGTGTAGCTAATACGCTTTCAAAAACTTCTGTACCGACTGTTCTGTAGAATGCCCTACAGTATTTTGGTAGTTTCATATTATACCAAGTCTTTCAGACATTATGTCTTCTGCAATATATTTTTATTTACATAGATAAACGTATGCACACAATGTGTGTGTGCATTCACATACATACACACAAACATACACACAGTTTGGGGCCAAAACTAGAGTGGATAAAGACCAGCGTAACTTCATGGAGTTCAATGGAAGGTACATCACGTGAGAAAACCCAAGGCCAATGAAGCTGCCCGAATGGCTTACTGACTCTTTCAAAGTTCACAGAACATGATAAATATGAATATTTCCAAGGTCCCTCACTATTTACAGAAGAGAAAGCACATGAGCAAGTAACAGAAAGAGTGGAGTTTTTGTTCCAGAGAGTACCATTCTCCAACCCAGCAGAACAAGGACTGCTGTCATCCAAACCTGCTGGGAAAACCCTGACACCATAGTATCAGTGCCAAGCTCCTCGTAGGCCATGTGGTCTCTTACATCATCTCAATGTGGTCAGTCCTCCTGAGTTTAGCAGCAAAACTCCAACATTTTCCCACAACCAAGGATGTTTCACGTAACTCCCAGCTAGGTGGAGACGCTTGCCCAAGAGAACCTGTATCAGCAGAGCCTCCCTGCTAATCGTAACATATAGCCCCAGGATGAGAAGCCATAAACCTTGGTTTTGAGCTGTGGAAAGCTCAGGAACCAGAAACCAGCTGCCATGCCTACAGTGTACCATGATTTGTGCTAATGCAAGTCAGATAAAAGGCAAGAGTAACATCAAAGATGAGGCTTGGACAACCTCCCAAATGCCAAAGAGCTAGTGGAAAAAACATTCAGTAGTAGAAAAGGTAGATCCCAAAAACTAAACAAATTCAAAATTTCTACACCTGACACCGTCCATCAGCTATTACATCCCCCTCCTGCTACATGACTATGGAAGTCCCTGAGCAAAAAGACAGGGTTCAATTTCCCTGTTCCTATGGCTTCTACCAAATTCTCTTATAAAAAAGGTTATTTATTCAAAAGGAAAGGTCTTATTGAATAGAGGGGAATATATATCAAAATTCACAATCGAGTAGCACTTCAGAGTCATATGTAGTATGTTTTCAATTATTTCAGAAGTGCATTTAACCAACTCAGCATTTGTCAGTCCTTGGGCTTTGTTTTTTTTTTTTCTTCTAATGATTGTATAAAAAGCTTTATCTAAAGAACAATAAGTGGCATTAAATACCAACAACATAAGAAAATGTAGCTCTAATGTGGAAATTGGAGTCTAAACAACATTTCCACTTATCATATAGCAATAACTACCAGCCTTCCTATGGGGCAGAAACACTTCCCACTCCCACCAGGCCTTCAAAGCCCCAGCCAGCTCAGTTTAACAGGCTGTTTAGCCATAGAGAGGAAGAGGGGGATGTTTCCTGAGACAGACAACTGCACTGACTATCTAGCACATGGCTCCCACTATGAACTTATTTCCATATCTCTTATGTTACTAAAATTGTAGAATAGGTAGCTCCCAAGACCTAATAGCAGTGTTTTATTAGGCAGTCTCCACTGATCGTTATTTATTTACCTTCTAGAACAGCATCCAAATTTCTACATTTACCATGATTCCTCAATTATGTTGGCACTGTTTATTAAGTTCTAGAAAAGCTTCCACTGATTGTCTGCTGGTTTTGTACCTCAGGAATATATGAAAAACCGCCGTTCTTAAAATGTACGTTAATTTCCTGAGAATTTTTTTTAGTTGACTTACAAAGTGACATTGAAAGAAGTGTTTCAAACTGGTAATTTTGAAAACTTTCCATAATGCCCCCCTCCTCCTCTAGTCCAATCTGAAAAGAACAGTCTTACTCATTTTTAAATGGAGGTCCTCTTCCAGTGGCTTAAGTTTGTGGCACCATGAAAAGTTTAAATAAAAAAAACCTCACATTCCACTATGTGTTCATGAAACTTTGATTGACGCAGAGATCGTTTTTCATACCTTTACCAAAGGCTGCACACACGGTTTACCCTCAGCCCCCTTGCTTGCAGAGCAGAGATACATACTTATAAAACAGTGGATTTGCCATTGAACTTTTCTAGCTGCAGGAAATCCCAGCTATCACAGATGAGTTTCTTGCTGCTACAGGGGTGGGAACAGCAGCAAGAGCAGCTCATCTGCAGCTTCGCCATCTCCTCCAACTACAACAAACTCCAAGCAGAGCAGGTCAGGCTATTGGTACTATCAATGTCACATTGATCCATTGCATGACCCTGCACTAAGGAAAAAAGTGCACTGAGAATACGTAAAAGTGGCTATCAACTCAATTAGTCAGTTGAAGTAATCATGCCCTCAAGTGTTAGGAAACTGAAAAGCCATTTTGGCTATAAAAAACACAGGGAATTTTAATGTTATGGTCAGTAAGACAACAGCAAACACATTACTCACGCCGCATTTTATCTAGTCCTTAAATGTGGCTCTCGCTGCTCCTGATGTAAGATTTTCATTAGGTGCTATCTGGCCAAATGTGAAAGCCTGACCAGAGAACCAAACCCATTCAAATACACAGCCACATTAGAAAGCTGACCGCACATGCTGAAAAATACAACTCTTACGTGAGTCATGAAATAATAACTTTTGCAGCGTGATAGTCAATAATGAATAACCATCTCCCTGAAAAATTAAGAGGGGGTTGGTGAGCAATAACAGGTAATGGTTTGTTCATCCGTTTATCAGCCAAGCTCTAGAGACTAATCCCCTCCAATTAGATAGTTCTCGCTCATCGTGCCATACTTCAGTGATCACGTCTCCGTGTCAATGTTTTTTAATTCTTTTATCTCCCCTGATCTTCTGCTTTAAAAAAGCTATCCTAAATTTTTGCTTATGTTTTTCTGCTGAATTTCCATTACCTTGAAAAAAACATCCACCGCTATTCATTTTTTCAGCATATTTTGTGGTTTGTTTTTGTTGGGTTTTTAAAAATCAATTAATAACATTGTATCAGTGAGCTTCTTAGCACAGCCTAAGCAAACACTGGAGTGCGAGTACAATGAGGTATAGTGCAAGATGCAAGAGAAGTCAGAGGCTGAAATGAGAATACAATTTCCCATGAGAGAGTTCTATGTTCGAGTCATTTAACTTTAAAACTAGTTCAATATTTGAACAAGACACTATTTTATTCCCGTTCAAAGTTTAAACACAGATCACTTCGAAATCAATCATAAATTCAAACCTCTTTACTTTAGAAACTGTTTCAATATTTAAAGGTTTTTTTCTTTCTCTTTAATGTAACAGCAGCTCCAAGGCTGCAGAAGCAGAACTGACTTTGAGATACTTAAGAGCAACGCTATTTTCCTGCCAATACATACAAAAGGCAGTTCTAGGAAAAAGAAAAAACCCACAAAGGCGAGGCTGTGCTTTGCTTCAGAGTTTAAGAACAAAGTTTGGACAAAGAACACACAGCCTAGTCTTCAGCCCAAGCTAAAGTAAATGAATTCGGTGTGGGTGCTTTTCAGGGCACAGAACCATAACTCCATGTTATTCCACTGCTTTTGTCCTCACCTGGGTGCAAAGGAAAGCCAGACGACTAATGGGACCCGTGTAGACAAAACCCAACCCTCTTTTAAAGGGATGTGATCACAGAGTAAGAGGTCTGCAGTTCAGAAGAATGTAGATCCCATCCACCAACCACCCATAATTCAGTCTCCCTCCCCACCCATGAAATAGTGCTTGCCCTGGTGCCTCAGGAGCCCTCATGCCCCAGCCAGCATTGCAGAAACGTACAGCTGTAGCTCTGTGATGTAGAAAAAAATACCTCCTCTTGGTTATGTAGCAACACTTCACACCTGTATTTAATTTTTCATATAATGATCTCCAAGTTGGTGGGGTTCTTTACATTTGTTTGTTTTTTAAATCTTAAAACCCATTTTACAGATGGGCAACTTATAGTGAGTCAGTGATGGAGAGGTGAACCCAGGTGAACACCGAAACTGCACCACCTCTTTGGCACATGCCACTCTAATTCAACTAATTTCAAAGCAAATTTGTTCTAAAAAATTGTTCTAAATCTTTTGTGCTTTTGATCTTTGTATAAAGTTCTTATCGACGAGGGCAGAGTATACAGCTCAATGCAAGTGAGCTACAAAAATACTCTTATCAAGTGGGAAAGACAAACTGTTATAAAGCAAACAATCTTATTAACCTCAGGGCTGGTCTATCCTGGTTTCTGGTCAACTATGGTCTTCACATAAGTGAAAAGATCCTTAAAATGGATTAAGAATCTTTATCATCAAGAGGTCACAGGATAACAGCAAGAATTAGGCTCTGTCTTTGTGATAACAATGCACTTAACTACCTATGGCTTTGCATGAACCCAGAGGAAATATTATTTGGCTGTATATATAATGTTTAACATGCAACAAGATAAACCCATCTGCATGGGTAGTCATGATGCTCTTCTCCCAGCAAAAGCACCAAGCATCTTACTGCCACCTTCCAAGGAAAGGGCAGCTGCCATTAATAACTATCTTCCTTTATTGAACAATGAGGGGTCCCTATTTGCAGAGAGTCACAGGCCACTCGCATTAAGCAATAAATGAACTTTATTTCCCCCCCACCTATTTGTGTACCTCCAAATAAAAAAAAAAAATAAGCAAGCTGTGGTAATCAAGACAGTATAACATGCTGTCTTCTAATATTTCACATATAGCATGTCACTGAAAACTCAGTATTGAGCAGGAAGATATTTGATGAATCAAGTAGATGAAGCCAAGATGTAGTTATTAGATGCATTACATCTTTAGCACATCATCTGTAAAAATGTCCAGGGTAAACTAACGCTCCAGGGGAAACCTGACCTTTAAGAGGCTCCCTAATACTACATCTAAATTAATGTCAGTGACAGGCACTTCAATCTAAAATAGCAGGGTTCTTTCGTTCCATCTACACTATCTAGTCATCCATTTATTTGTGTGTAAATGTGTGTGTGCGAATAAACGAATTTGTGTCACTGGCACTGGCATGAATGGGTAGGGAACAAAAGGAGCTCCTAGATTTTTGGATTCTTATCCCTTACTACTTTTATGCATATTAATCATTTTGGAAGACTGAATCAGAATCTTTTCACCCCGAAGTGTTAGAAAAATTATTTTTTATAGAAACTAAACATTACTTCTTTAAAGTATCATCCTTATACTGCAAAATAAACATGCTGGAAGTAGAGCAGGATGGAACTCTTGCAGCAATCAATATAACAAGCAACGCTGAATTTGTTTTAAAGAGCTGGGCTGGGCTCTGACATGACTGGTAACCAAGATAGAAATCATAATTGAGATCAGTTTTGCCATTTCAAAACAAAACATTGCAAATAAGTTTACTAGAAGACACATTTCTGCCTTGGGGGGAAAGAAACAAACAAACAACACTGCAAAATTTTGATAATGGAATAATTCCATGGCATTTAGCCCAATCAGCACTAACTGTGGTGGCCCAACCTTTAGTTACTTTATTTTTCACTCCATTTTGGAGGTTTTACGATCAAGGGGGTATGGTTTAAGATCAAGAAGTGACACAATTGCAAAGCAGTCACTCTGCTGCCCTTCCAGGTTTTTTCTGGTGCTCTTCCTCCCCTGCCAACACTTCAGAAAGGGCCCAGCCCACCAAGACCTGCACTCCTCTACCCCTCCGCTTCTCACAGGCAACTACATAATTGTGTTTCCAAGAGACATGCCCCCATACAATAGAAGCTGAAGTCTGTACCTTGATGCAAAGAGTTTAAGCCTTGCTCTGAAATGAGGACAGTCACATTAGCCAAATCCTAGTGAACTAAAATTGCTAACTCCCTTCACATTTTGTTGATCAAGAACCCTTTTATTGGAACGTTTTTCTTTTCAAACCTCAGGTGGGCAATAAACTATCCTCTAATTGGTCTTTATGCAACAAAGAGCTATCTTGCATTTTAGCTATTTTATTTATGGTTATATTTTCTTACAAAGACACAATTGATCAGGAATTACCATAATCCCATACAGAGCAGCAGTCCGAGAACCACTAAGTGCATAAAACATTAATGTCAGCAATGCAGACATGACAAGTTTCAACTCTCCTCTCAGCTAAACAATCTGCCCCTTTCATACTAACATCAACGTTCAGCCCATGGGCTACATAAACATTGTCAAACCTGGTTTCAATATAAAGAGAGCACATTAATGTTCCCACTAACATACATTTCCCAGTAACCACCCTATTAGATCGCTCAGCTCAAACTCCATGACATATCCCATAACATATCAGACAGTTCAGACTCACAAAGTTACAGATATTGTAAGTATGAAAAAGAACTTGTGTGTGTGCAGTCAGGAGCCCTGCAAGTACAAAAACTCCCATGAGCCTCTCAAGAAAATATGCCTGTGTGAAAGAACAGCCTTTCTGTGCTTGTTTGAGGTTTTTTTAAGGTGATGGTCTTTCACTCACTTCTTCATATAGCCGAAGTAAATGGACAGAAAAAAAAGAGATGCTGTTCAGAGGGGATAATCTTTTCACAGCCTCAGACAGTGCACCTGAAACCAGTGAATCCAGTGATGACTCTCTTAACTTTTACCAAAAGCATGCCAGCGAGTGGCTACTAAGTTGAATGTACATGATATAGACATTCCCTGACATTGTCCACAACCAGACCCTCTATAATAACGCAAGACCCTATTCCAGACACATGAACTTTACCTTTTGCCTGATAGTTGGTAATAGTGCAGCAGTATTGGTCCTAGGGTAAATGGATATGCAAAGCCCCTGCACTGCAGGGTAACCTCATAGGAGCCTCTGTAACAAGCCCATGGTCCCACAAAGCACAGAGCACATATTGTACAAGCAGTGTGCTACAGGCAACATTACTGTGGTCTCCCTTGTCAGCCTGCGTTATAGGGTGGTTTACTATGGGTTGGGGACCAATATACTAGGAGCTCACACTTCCAATTTTCATGTTCAGCAGCTGGAAAGAAAATATCCTCAGCCAGAAAGTTCATTAACCTGGAGATTTTCCATGGCCAGGCTTCTTCAGTATTGCAGTAAGATGCAATTTTACATTTGGGTTACGATATTTTGAAGTACTTAATGTATCTGGAAGCCAACAAATACCAGCTAACCTTTACTACTGAGCTTGACAGTGTGTTGTGCAAAATATATCCACTTCGAAATAACATGAGTTTAAAATTGTTTATGCTTAACACAGTGAAATTAAACACACAGTGTCAGACACTAACTTCTGCGTTATTGAGTTAACACTTAATACCTTAAAGAAGTGAGAAACAGGAAAGAGATTTAGGGATTTAGAGAGCAGCAGGGAATTGCCATAAAGCCATCTGATTTCTTAGAAGGAAAAGAATAAAAGTTGAAAGTGAAATTGAATTAATCCCAGAAATATGTAATGCATGCCCCCCACTAATCAGACTATGGGGAGCACTCAACATAGATAGAAGAAGGTCCAATCAACCTCTAAAAGAAACAATATCCACTCTGAAGTCCTCCAATTCTTCCAGTTTCACTAAATTTGACCTAGAATACATAAGTCTGGACAGGCACTGATCTCATAGGGCATATCCTCAGAAGGTGTAAATCAGAGCAACTCTACCGACGTCAAAAGTCTGCTGAGCCTCTGGCTCCAGATGTCTGTGTGCAGTCATGAATTCCTGATTTCCACTTTAACACAGCTAGACAAGCAGTAGAGGCTAAAGAAGTTGTTGAGGTCGTTATTAGGTAAAAAAAAATAAATTAAAACATTAATTAAAATTAATAGCTGAAAATATTCTATATATTCTGATTAGCAGTTGAGATTTATCCCATACATTCAGGTTCAAAGTAATTTTGCTTTGGGCTTCAAAGCTCACTTTTAACTTCAGCCAACTTCCACTGTCAAGTTTCCAGGATAAAGTTTAATAAGGTTTACTATTAAAAGTTAAGCCATTAGCATATACTGTACACTTTTTCATGTACACTTTCATGTACAGTGTGCCTACTCAAACAGAAGCGTTCAAAAGCAATGATGTGAATATTGTATTATGTCAGTCAAAAGAAGGTCTGGCCCAAATATCCCAGTCAGAGCTATTTCAACCATTCAACAATCCAATTACTTACACTACGTTAGACCTTCTGATTCCATGAATGTAAAGTGTTTACACTCAGGCAGTTGTATTGATAGGGTTTTACATCACAAATAATTTTGTCAAAATATAGTATTTCAAATATAATTGCCAGAAGAGATGTAACATGTAGGCTTGCAGCCTCAAGTGCAATTGTCTGGCACATACGAGGGTGTAGTCTACACATTAACATGTGCAATTCCGATTAAAAGTGATGTAAGAAAGTTATATCACAACCATTATACCTTCATACACAAACTTTAAAATTTGAAACAATCCGTAATAAAATAGCATGGAATAAAAACACTTGCATTGTTTAACATGTAAGTAATTTCTGAAGATGCTACTAGTAGCTAGTCCATATGATTCCATATGATCCATGTTAGAAAGAAGATGACAGCTGCTTTTTCTTTCTCAGATCATGTAAATGAGTACATCCTGCAAGGCTTTCTAAATGAGTTTAAGTATTTACTCTAACAGATCCTCAGGAATAGGCTTCCAAGACCCTACTGTGGCTCCACTACTTCTGGAGAGTGTGGGGAAGAGAATCTCAGGCTGAAAAATGGGGGTTAGAAAGTGTTCTTCCTACAAATTCCTCCATCCCAACAGAAGGAACATTTTAGGTGCTCTCTGTCTGTACCAACAAAGAATAAGTTCAACCTTGCCATCAGCAACTGATCTTTCTGAAATTTGAGTTCAATTCACCTTGCATCACACCCTTCTGTTCTTCCAAGAACTGCAGCAGAATCCCATGATAAAAATGCAGAAAGAATTAAACACACACACCCCAACAATAGCCCAGCACACCTTGAGCCTGCCTGGAATCACGTCCAGTTCTCACATAACGACTTCTGAAGTTCTGGTTCTCCTACTAACCATGTACACAGTAAGCTTGGGGATGTCTCATTATGAACTTTGATAAAAACACAAAGAAAAGCACTGGACACAGTATTTTAGACAAGGTCAGGAAATAAAACTTCTACAAGAGAAAGAGAATACTGTATCTTGACATTTGCCTGGGTAGGATACAGAGCCAAATACTAGGGAGGCAGAAAGAACCTATTGGTTTTGGGCAAGGCCCCCCTAAACAGGAATCTGCTACTTTTTAGATTCTTCAGGAAGAAAAAGAAACCATAACATGTAAGCATAAGTAAGTACAATGAATCAAACCCTGTTACTGAATCAGGATCCACTAATAGCTGATGAATGCTATTGCCTTATTTCTTACTATTTTATTGGAGACCATTTCCTTAAAATGGTAGTGTAACGACCTCACCATTCACCTGCTCAATATAATGGCTAATTTTTTAAAAAGACAGCTACTGCCATCATCTTTTCTCCTGTTCTTGGCCATTTAGATCCAGCACTGGGGGTATCCCCCCCACGCTTAGTTCTAAGCGGCGTCATACAATCTCCTTCTGCTGCACCACTCGGAGATACGGAGAATCCACAGGCAGGAGTAATTAGGGTTACCTAATCCATAGTTGCAATTGGTTCCATTTGGGTGGCTGACAGAGAGCTCACTTTCAATTTACATGATGATTCTGCCTCATGCAGTTACTTTCCTGCCAAAATGCCACTTCTGCGGTGCCACCAGCAATGCCTGTTGAGTAATGGAGACCACCGTGCTTGGGGCAAGCACAGAACTGAGAGCTCCTCTGTGCCGTGCAAACATGCCTGTTGGCATAGATCACACACTTGGAGAGGGAAAGCTGACTGTAAGCTGCTGAGCCACTTCCCTGTGAATCATTTTTATTTCTGCGGCTTGACTCCTAAGTTTCCTTTCCCTCTTCTTTCAAATTGATGCTGTAATATGGTCACACTGCAGAAATCTGTGTCTCCGTAGGAACAATATTCTGCAGAGCCATATAGCCCTCTGATATTTAGGAGGCTGCTCCTGATTCATCAAGGCTTCCTTGATGACTTACTATGGCTTGGTCAGGTCACAGGTTGCAGGCTGCAATTTCCTTTGCCTTTTTATTTATATTAATCAGGAGTTTGGGGACTGTCTATCTCTGGGTTTCCTGGCTGGCTCCAGGCATCACTGCATCACCAGCGGCACCTGGTGGGACCGGTCAGGCCTGGAAAACACCGCTGGTCTGCTTTTCAGACAGCACCTAGACACTCATAATGAAATGAAAATTAGCATTGTTTTGTTCCTGCAGGTCTTTAATACATCTGCTGATGTGAAAAGTTCAAAATCAATATCACTGAACCCTACCCTGGTATTCACTAAAGAGATGCACAATGCTGGATGAGGAACAGACTGAAGTGCAAGCCACATCTTAGAGACAGCCTGCAACCAGAGGGATCCAGGAGATGCACCACCACACAGCACCAAGAGGAAAAAAAAATAGTCTGATAAATAACTCATCTCCAAGGCCTCTCAACTTTTGATTCATTAGCTATCATTAAAAATTTATAAAAGTATATTAGAAGTAAAGCTCTGTTCCACCAGCCACATGTATTCTAGCAACCGAGTGACACACTGAGCCCTTTTCTTTTGATTACTGCCTTCAATCTCATAATTTTTATTTTATGGGACGCAAAGTATCAAATTCAGCTTCAGAAATACAATGTTCAAAATATAGTGGCCAATAAATGTTTCATCTTTTTCACAAACTAGACCTTAAAGAGCTTCAGTTATTTATTTTTATAGCAGCAGCATACATATGTGTAAGCCACAGTAAAGGATACTGATCTCTGAAGACCTCAGATTATCTTAAACTCCAGAAAATCAATATCAAATCCTGTGTTTATGGTAGTTTTCATTATTTATTTTAGACCCTGAGAAAGTGGACAGTGGAGATTGCCAGTTTTGTGGAAAAAGGACCTAGCAAAGTTGAGGTCATATTTATAGGTCAAACACTACGTTACAAAAGAAACCGTTTATCCCCAACAGCTGAAACCATTATGATTAGCTATTAAAAAAAAATATATATAATTTTTGCTAAAGGTCTATACACTGTAACTGTGCCTCATTTAATTACATTAATCCTTACTCTAGAGCCAACAATGAGCATGTGCAAGGAGTTTAAGGACTCCCGCACAGGTACAGCAAGTTTACAACACACATAAGAGGGTGAAGAGGAAGGAAAGAGGAATAAAAGAAAAATCAAGAGAGTTTTATTCCTTTAAAGGACTTGGATGAAGGGAAAATGGAAAGATAAAAGCAAGGATTTTTGTTGAGCTAACTGACGAAGGAAATTACTAAGCTAGGTCTAACTTAAGTGTAATTTTAAAATCCCATACAAACTTAACTAGATTAATTAAGAAAAAGAAGAAATAAAGTCTTAAGTTAAGGAGTGAACAAATTAAACTACAGAAATACTAGCTTAAGAGGCAAAAGGCCATCCAAGTGAAAGGAGCTCTTACTATCACTGTCTGTGCTCAATGCATTTTAGGATCAATTTCTCACTGCTGTAATGATTCTGGCACCATTTTGACCTATCTGAAATTAAACATTTAAAAGATAATTCTGTAAGCATCTGTTTTCCCTTTAATTCTTCATACCAACATTAAAACGTTATAGAAAAACAACGTTGCTACTATATAAAGTGACTGTATACTCTTTATATGAAATTGTGATTTACTCGTGACAAATACAACACATGCATAGAAAGAACTGTTAGAATGATTACAGGCACTGGAAGAGTCCTGCAGGGTAGGAACTGGAAACACTGATGGGAATCCTTTTAGCTTAAAGATGAGATATCTAATAGAAGACCCGTTTGAGGTCTGAGAAACAAGACAAGATACATTAGACTTTCCTATTTATAACATAAAATTAATTTGTGGAACCACACTGCACTGACATCAAAAGCACAGCAGGATTCAGAGAAGGTTTAGACAGATAACATGAAAATGACATGTTACATCAGAAGGGATTTAGGAAACACAAGGGATTTTAGCCCTCTTGCTACATAGCACAGACCAAAGACTATTCAACAGGCTTGGAAGGAAAATACCATAAAGCAAAAGACATTTCAAAGTTTATCGTAGGGTTTCCTACACTTTTGTCTGAAATATCCAGATCCAGCCTGTCTCAGGAGAAAGGACAGTGACTTAGATGGACCACTGGTTTGATCTGGCATGGCAATTCCTATATCCTTATGCTTCTATCAGATAATCTGCAGTAACTAGTGACAACGGATGGGCACCCATCATTCTACTTCTCAGTGCACTGAACTGAATTACGTTAGGTTAAGTGTTGTCACACTGAATAATCTCAGGCTGTATCACAGCTCCAAAGACACAACACAGTATAACATGTAAAAAAGCACACTCAAATTTGTTACAGATCTGAACCAAGAAAGAACTTAAAAAAGGAAAAACTGATAAACTTGAAGCCTAGTGAAACCTACAGCACTTTCAAGGGTAGGAAAAGCTGATTTTAAATGCTCTCCCATTACAGAAATAGAAATTGCTTAAAAATACAAAAACCTGCCTCTCCTTACCCCATCTAACTTCATATAATCATAAACTGTGTTTAATGTCAAAGAAATTCAAGGGCATCTCTCATTGAAACAGTTGTGATGGTAGGAGACAGCCAAAGACCCCTTAGCTTCTTGGAAAAAGTAACTATAATTGGTAAAAGTTAAAAACGCATTACATTTAATTAAAGAATATCAGGGTTTTTGTATGTAAGATGTGAGAAGCTACCACAAGGGTTGGGAGTGGGAGTCTCAAGTTTTCCCCATGCCTTGGAAACTAAGGGTTAGTTTTCTGACCTAGCTCCTCGCACAGCAGTTGAAGGCACAACCTGCCGCACTTTTTTTCTAAGATCACCATGATTTTTCATTGAATGTAAAACAGCCAGGAAAAGATACCCACATACCTACAAACCACATCAGTGTCTTCAAATGTCCATTCTTCTGTATGTCTGATTCCATTTGCTATTCTTACTCTTCCATGTTATTTATAGCTACCAATTACAATTTTAAATAATTTTGTAAAGGTTGCTTTGCAAAACAGTCACTTTCTCAGAGCTTAAAATTAAGTTGTAAGTATGACAACAAGCATGGACAAAAATAAAATTGGGAGCAAAGAGAGCCAGGTCAATAGGACATTGGGTAAAAGGCAAAACTCACAGCAACAAGATTACACAGCATCTCAAAGTTGACAGAGGTGAGTTTATGTATTCCTGTAGCTAAATAAAGGTGTTGGGTTTTTTTTGTTTGTTTTTTTTAACAAACTAATTTAATTTCTTCCATATACGATACCAAAGAAGTGATACATAAATGAAAACAAGACAGCAAGTCAGGAGAGAACTACTGTTACAATTACCACAGATACAGTGACCTGGAACAAAAACAACACGTTGCACTCAGAAGCCTGGTAGAAGAATGCTCAGTTATCAGCCTCTGCCTCCCACTCTTATAGAATATGAAAAAAACCCCAAGACCAAGTTCCAACTTTCAGATATGAGTTTCTTACCATCAACCATGTCGTAAGTGCTCTGAGAGGCAATCGGGGTCACCACAGACCAAGCCCGAGGCTTTGCCTGCTCACCCCCTGAACCAGGTGCTTTGAGCCTGTCAGTTGGTCTGTTGTCCTACTCAGATCCCTTTACTGTTGTATCGCTTCCCACTCACTTCCCAACAGGAAGTATCACTATATCCCACTCACTTCCCAACATATTCTGGGCACGAACTTTAACTGGTTCTGTCATTCGCTTGTAAGCTTAGGGCACACATTTGGCAAGCTGACTACTGAAGGCAGCGCAGCTGCGTTATGCCAGATACTCTCCAAATCCTGTGCAGTACTTCTGAACCTAGTTCCCTTGTGAAGAGTTAATTTTTAACTAGCCACCCATTGCTGACAAAATTAAAACTACTAATACTATTCCCTAAGCGTCTGGGTCAAAATTCTCTCATGATCTATTCCCTCCCCACNTTCTTTCTCTGTTTATCCACATTATATGTTTAGATGAAACCTGTCATGCCCAACTACTGAAAATCCTTGGCTATGCTTAGTGACTTTGAATGCAAGTATCTCCAAACAGAAGCTGAGCAGGGCACAAGCAAGGACACTTCTTCATACAAAAAGGACCCTTTTCTGGACGACTACCCAACAGTGCAAACACTAATCTAACCATTGTCCCATAGGTCTCTGAAGGCAGAGAAGAGAGCCCTGATGACAGGCTGTCCCTAGGATAATGGTTAAGTACACGTGGATGCCAACTAGAAGGAGCCCTGCATAAGCCACAGCCAGCCTTCCACCTCCCTCCTTACAGGTACCCATGGTCTTCTCCCTGGGCAGCCCCATCTTCCCAAGGGTAGAAACACAACATCCAGTTATGTGCAGATATATTTCCAGCCCTTGTGGCCCCCTAGCTAATAAGTCTCAGCAATCAGCTTTCTGATTTGGCTTTTCATATGTTTACACAGAGATTCTCCAAAAGTATCAGGAAATCTGATGTTAGACAGCTCCAAATGCTCTGAGAATCCCTCTATCACACACAATAGGGTTTCATTTTAAAATAATAATTCCGTGTTATTATACAATTCTGAACAATTTACTGCAGAACTAATGATGTTTATACAGCTCTTTCATTACCTTCTAAGGCAAACAGGTCAATGCTAGTTCATACAGCAAGTGCCAAGAATTATTTTCAAGGTGTAATTTAGCAGCCGCCACTCTCCAGCGGCCACGACTCTTCCCATCTTCCCGCCATGGCAGTCCTGCCATTTTGACCAGCCCCACGCTGCCTTCACCCCGCAATGCTACAAGCAGTTTGCAAACAAACAACACACTGTGGCTGCCACCATCTGCTCCTTGGAAACCTGCCAACCAGCCACCAAACCATGGAGAGGAGCTTGCATTGGGATTTACTCTGTATCCATCCCTTCTGGAGGTTCAGCTTTTGTTGCTGTCCTCAGTAGCCCTCCCAATAGCTGTAGGCAGAGCTTTGATCCTTTTATGGGAAAAAAAAAAATAAATCTTCAGTCTATTAACAATTTCCATCATACTCATTGAGATGACCTTGGCTCCTCAGTTACAGCTCATCTACGTCACTGTATCTACAAAGAGCCTAAGTCATAGAAGAACATTTTGTCCTCAGTAGTTATAGCTACCATGAACCTTGTGAAAACAAGTAACAGGTATAAAAGGAATATTTTGCCAGTCACAGAAATACAGCCAATTTTGAGAAAAGCACAGAGACCTTAAGTGCACAGCAACATTCATCAGCATTTTAGAGATGGAGCCGGGGCTGTGGCAAATAACTTTCATAATGGACAGTAAATAGAAAGTCTGCAAGGATGATGTCTCCAATTTTGGACAAGACATTAGAGATAAACTTTCTTATGAAAATGTTCCAGGATTTTTTTTTTTGACATCTCAATACCGGGGTTGGGGTGGGAGGGGGCGTCAGCGGGAGAGGAAAAAGGGGATGGAGCATGCTGTAGGGCTACTGGGAAAGCAAATCTTCCATGGATTACATGCTGAGATTGCTAACATTTATCTGAAATGCTGTTTATTGATTTATCATAATCAATAACTTTTATGATACCATGAATGCACATTTCACCTGTTTTATACTTACTTGCAATTAATGCACTCAGAGTATCATTTTTTATCCTACGATTTTTCATACCATAGCTTGGTTTCTTTTACCACAATTGATATTACGTTGCTAATGCTTCTGCAAGGCTCTATTTGCTGTAGCTCTTGGCTGCCTGTGTACAATGGCAGCAGGCACTGGCTTCAGTGCTGTGACATATCTATTTAATTAACCCAGCTGTTGTATCTACAGTGTGAAGTACCTTAGCGATGGTGCCATGTTGGAAAGTGGGACTCATAAAAAAACAAAAAAATTACAGTGTCACTTTGAAAATGAAACACAAAGTCTGCTTTTAAAAAATACAGATAAAGACATTCCCACCTTTTTTGACAGGTCTCTACTACTCATTCAGGTATCATGCAATATCATAGAATATTTTTAAAAGTACCTTTTCATATTTCAAATTTGCCCCCTTTATTTTGAATAAAGTCAGCAATTCATCTGCATGTGGACAAAAACAGATCATCTGCTTGAAACAAAATTAAAAAAATTCAACAGCAATCATTTCCCAGTGGCAGCGTGCTTCTACCTGTTTCTACAGTGGCCATTCTAACAAGAGCTTCTGCGTAACTTGGCATAAGATAAAGCAGAATGCAAGTAGATACTGTTTTTTTCTTCAATCATATTAAAACCAACCAAGCAAGTTAGTCTGTTTATCGAGCTGTCATTTTGCAGCACTCTGAAGAAAAAAAAAAATAAAATTAATAAAAGGATTCATTGAACTTGCCTTTTACATGCCTATTGCACGTGAACACTACTATTAAATATAATTTAGAAAATATCTCCTGCCTATATAGGTAGAGCTCTAGTGTTTGCTGTCATTAAAAAATTATGTAATATAAATATGTATTTAGCCTAGCTTTATATATACTCTTACACACATCTGTAACTAGACAGACAGATAAATAAGGCAACTTGCCTGCAAATTTGGAGCAGAACCAAAATGGCAAATCTCTACCTACCACAGAGTCTTGTTTAGTAGCTTTTGCAGTCAAGATCCAGGTGAAGAAATCCTACGCTAGTATTTTATTTTCAAAGGTGCCTGAACAATGGAAGTTTTCTGCAATAGTTCACCTCGAGTACCTATCCACAAATCTGTAAATTAAGAGAGATGCACCTAAATCTATTTCTGGTGTAAGATGGAACACAAACCTTGAAGCCAATTAACTGCAAAGAAAAACATTTTGATTGAAGCCGATTTTCAAGGCACTCAAGAGACTGCATCCTCTCTAAGTAAGAGCAGAGGGAAAGATACAAACAGAAAAATTCTCTATTACAAGACCATCCTACAAATGCAGACCTAGAAATGCACTGACCTTTCCTGTGACCCTTTTAGAAGGGTGACTTTTGTGGAGTCTTTGGTTTTGTAAGCACAGCATTTTAGCACACTTCCCAAATGCACAATGTGCTTCGTAGCTCTTATGTGAAACAAACAAATCTACACAAACGTTTGAAGACTATTTTCTTCATTCTCACAGTCTGAACTCACTGCAGTTCACCTTCAGCAGCAGCTTCTGTATAAGGCGATCCAGAAAGTTTTAATGCCTCGCTCAACTTCTTTAGGACTACTTCTGGAACTACTGCACATCAATCCAATTAATAATGCAATTCAGAATCTCCAGAAGACATTTACAATCTTTATTTTAATCAAACTGACTGGGGTTCTATAAATAAGGGCTAAACTCTCACTCAGCTACTGAGATTGGCACATCTGCTAACAATGGATCTCCCAACTACTAAATCCCAAACCTACGCTTTCAGGCTGACCCAGTGGGAAAAAATACTTCTCATTAGGATCGCATTCATTGGTACTAACTGGTCTCGTTATTCTTCTTAATTTGCAGGAAGACACAATAGTGATCCCCAAAAGCAAGAAACAGTGGAAATATCAGCTCCTCATAGCTTGCTTCTTTGTCTCCACTGATTACTGCTAAATGTTCTTTACCGTTTGAGGACTTTCTCTTTTCAATGGCAAAAATACTACCTTACCCAAGAATCCAAACATAGCTGCAAATAACTAGCCAGCGTTAAGGAACTGGAATGCTTGATTTATCTCAGTACCCAAAATCTGCAGTCAAACCAAACCTCTGATTTTTGTCTTCAGTATTTGTTTGCCATTGCTGGGCTGGAAAAAAACAACCACACCACGTCACACACACACACACACACAAAAAAAAAAAAATCAGAACAAAACAAAAAAACAAAACACTTCTAAAAGTAAGTTGGCTATAGATTTTCATAGAGGACAATATGCGATAAATATTTCAGCATGAATCATTACAAGCAAAGATGAAAATGAAAAAATGAAAAAAATAAAAACTAAGTTAGTGAAACATTTTGCTCATTGTGACTAAAGAGTGTGAATCATTACTTTTTCTAAATCCATTCACCCACTTGAGTCAAAACTGACTGTTATGGTTTGAAAAAGCCTGTAACAATTTATTGTTGTGTAGACAATTATCCAGTCACCTGATGACCCCTCCCCACCCAGGAAAGGGGAATCAGGGGACGCAAAGAAACATGAGGGTTGAAATGTTAATGGATTTAATAGAATAAGATTAAATAACTAATAATAATACTGAAGAACCAGTATTAATCCCAAAACTGATAGGAGATTTACAAGAAGTATACTCAGCCAATTCTATCAGCAGAAGCTGTGCACGCCCAGCAGGGGACAGCAAATGTCGGACACTGTGAGTGCAAGGGGTTCGGGAAGAAAGGGAGGCCTCAAGGGTCCGGCAGTGTGGCAAGGAGTTGTCTGGATCACCGCCATAGAGGGAGAGCCCTCTACACAGCAAAGTTTTCTAATTTATATTGAATGTGACGTTCATGGTATGAAATAATCCTGCTGGCCAGTTTGGGTCAAATGCCCAGGCCCTGCTCCTCCTCATGCCTGCACCTGGCAAGGCTCGAAAACACCGAGACCTTGAATCATGCAGAGCCTGACTGGCCATAAAGTCAATATTTTCATGAACTCAGACTGAAATCCTCCAAAAGTTCAATTTTCCCAGTATCAGAAGGAAAATTAGTCCTTGGCCTCTCAAATCCAGGACACCGACAAAATAAAAAGTAAAGAAATGGCTGCTGTAAATGTCAGTAAAAAATAATGAAGAAAGTATTAAAAAGTAAATAAATCAGAAGAGGAATAATGAAAATTCTTGCATACATGCAGAAATCTCCAAGGAAAAACAAAACATTAGCTCTGAACTGAACTACTCTACCTTTTTTCTCGTGCACCATTCACAAGGTGGCAGCATGTATTTAGTTCAAGACAAGCAACAACACTGATGTCAAGTCAAGTTCCCCTAAATTTTAGGTTTTCATCCCAGCATATTCTTGCTTAGGTACTTCGAACAGATTTTCCTTCTGCAGAACTGCAAGGAAATTTTCTTTTCTTACTTGTTATTTGTTGGTATTTGTCCTACTTAGTGGCAAACAAAGCACATGAGGCTCAATTCTAGAGCAAACTCATGTTACTCATTACTGCCTGATCGCAACTCAGGCTGAATCTACAGGAGTATCCTCAATTTTTTTGCTGATTCACAGTTCCATCAGCAAAGAATCAAGCACCATAGACCCTCGTTCTTCCTTGTCTGCTCCGTATTTCACCACACTAGCAGAACCAGTAGAAAATGGGGAACTCATTTTCTACAGAGGAATACCCTCCTGTATACTCTTTTCTAGTATTTCTTAAAATAACAGATAGGTAATCAAGCCTACTACAGTAATTCATAAGTACGTCACCACATTTTAAAAGCGTACCAGTTCTGCAAAATACAATGCCTCTGCATTTGTTAGTGATAGGAAAAGGCATCTTCCTGAGCCCGAGGACAGTCCGGCTGGTTCATCCCATCATTGCTGTATTGTCATGCAATAACCTACCCCCTTTTCACTAGGGTGCCATAAATCAGGCCTCACATTCAGGGAGGCTGTAAAACCATCAATGGCAGATAGCCTGTGTCCAGCCTAGGTCTAGTGAGAGTGATCTGAAAATGAACAGCAGGAAACTTTACTGCTGTCATCTGCTATACACGAGGCGAGGCCAACGCTTCCGATACACGGGGCTGACGTCTACTGGGCATCTACGAGGAAGCCGAGGTGTAACCTTTCCACTTCAGAGGCCTCTCTTGGCCTTCACTTTTATCAACTCTAGTGCAATATTTTCAAAACTTTCCCCTGGGTGATGTCCTTCAAGCCTCTTCTAGGTATCCAGTCTCAAATTCGATTTTCCTCCTTTTATTCTCCTGATTCTTCAAAGATCATTCCAGAAACCTGATTTGATTAGAAGTCTCTCTTAACGTAAGCAATTCATCCTCACACACGCGGAGCTGTTGATTCACCTTTTCTTTAATTTCATTTTGCCTGGCTTTCATTTGAGCTATCTCAATTTTAACCTCTGTAAAAGCCATCTACCTTGTTTACTGTTTCTTGGATTTGAAAGATCTCCTCCATTAAGTCCTTAAGCGACAACTTTGTGGCCATTTTTGGCTCCAGCTGTTTGTCAGGAGAGGTCAGCCACCGCCTGGGTCTTTTATTTGTCTGCAGCAACATTCAAATTGTTTTCAGAGCAATTGTTTTCCTCCCATTTTCTGCCACCGCTGCTCAAAAATAATAACGCATTGCCTCATTTCTAAGGAAGGTTTCATCTCTTTACTTCATTATCAAGGGCAGGGAGTAAGACCATTTATGAGGATGGTACCCTGCACAAATTTCCTCGCATCTTGCTTGAGGATTACAAATGCAGTAACAGTTAAAAGTTATTTTCTCCACACATACAGTATCCTGCAGGAGCACGCTTGAGGCTGGGCAGAAAACTCACCTTTTTAGCATCCCGCTAGACAAGTAACTATTAGATCTTACGAGAAAGAAAACTGGTAGTAAAAATACGGCATTAAAAACTTACACATGAAAACAAGCCTTTTTTTTTTTCCCCTCTTTTTTCAGCTCAGGTTAGCAGGATCAGTTTCTCAGCCGTACAGGAAGCCTGGGGCAGATCTGGAAGCAGAAGGTTTCCTGCCTTGATATGTAGTTGCCAGACTACCTTCTCTCCTCTAAACACACACAAAATGTGCTCAAAAGAAACCAGCCAACACACAGAACAAAGGAGTTTTAGATCAGAAAAGGGCCTCTTTCTCAAACAAACCTTTACACTTTGGTCTATTATTTCATGTATCAGTCAGTTGACAAGGAAGATACAGAGACAGAAGGTGTGCAGTAAGGTTGGGGGGTTGTTTGTTTTCTAAAAGAATCTTTACTTCAAAGCATACCCTACCTCTACAAAGCCCACCTGAACATTAGCATATTTTAGATTAATAGTTTATATTTTTCAAAATCTAGATTTTTTTTTTTAAATTATGAGCACACTCTTCCCTCCTCCCACACGCACAAAAAGCATCACATGGAGATTTATGCATGGCCATACACACAGACAAAAATGCAGACCACCAAAACTCCTATCACTTAGGATTGTATTCACCCAAGTCAGGCCTAAATTAGCCAGAAAGACTCCCTCCCCAGCCAGCCTGCCCTCCCAGAGAAAACATATCTCACCTTTACTGAGCATTTTTCTTCAGATGACTCCTACTCTGTAGGACCCCTTCCCTTACTGATCCAAAAGGTTGGACAAGTAGCTTACACATGATGCCCAATTTTTAGACAGTTAATTTGAAGTAAAAGTGAATCCCACTCTTGCACCCTTTCTTTGCCAAGTGATCCATTTGTAGCTTTAACATTAAATTTCTGCTACATTAAAGGACAAAGATGTGTTTTTATTAAAAACTAATTTTCTAAGACTATGAAGTCTCTACCACAAAGAAAAAAAAACCACCCCGCTTCAGTACTACCTGTAAACTTCTTTGACTTGCCATAAACTAATAAAATTATTGGAATTTTTTTTTTTACACTACAAATCTGTGATTCTTACAATACAGAAATCCAAAGTCAGATTTCTAACCTGCTAAAGGACACTTAACTATACAGATTTAAAAATACTTAGGTGATTTACAAAGACCCACAGAAGCATCCTGACACATTTTAGATTTTCGACCTTTGACTTACCAGAGGCAAATATTTGCAGAGAGAAGATGAGTTAACAGACTGTTTCATATATAAACTTCTGCCAGGTTTTTTGTAAGAATGCTAATGAAAATCCAACTTTGACGTTCTCCATCACATATGAGCATTTTAAGAGTAAAACTCTTTCCAGAAAGAATATCTTGATGTAAAGTTCGAACACATTCCCTTAATCAGAAGGCTACAAATTCTTTCAATAGCAATTACAAATCTCTAAACAGGGAAGGGAGCAGGAGGCAGGGGAGGGAAGTACAGAAGTGTACATTAAAATGACTCACAATTTTTATTTCAGAGATTTAATCTATAAATAAACAAGCAAAGAAATGTTAATATTTTCTTCTTGTATTAAAAAACCAAACAATTTTATCTATCCTGGTGCAATCTATTCAGTAAGACATAAAAAACATAAGACAAGCCAGATGGGTCTTGAGTCCCATTCTCACTGGGGCCCCTTCTGATTGCCAGAACAGTGTAAAGCAGCCTCTGTGTAAAAGAAACGAAGCCCAGATGAATGTACAGCACAGCACAGTGATTCTATAGTCGTAGCTATTAGGAGAAATCCAGAACAGGATGTAGGAAAACCATACAAGCTGAATCTAAAGAGGCAGAGGCCACATCTGGACAGAAGATTAAATGCAAGTGTGCTATACATATACAGGACAGAAAAATAAAATTACTTGGACCTAAAGTGAGACATATCACAGCGATGACATAAAGAATAAACAGCGGCACCATGAGCTATGTTTGCTTACCAAGCAAGGAATGAAACTTTATGAAAAATTTTTATTTAAAATGATCATAATGTTGGGATACAAAACCAGTACATTTACAGGCTGATATTTCTAATCTTTGCTTAGTGTCTGCTGTACTGATTGTATAAAATAAACCACTAAAAATTCCTAGCCAAGCAAGAAGCCTGATAATTCAACTTCCTGGCTCAACTTCCAATGGAAACTTCTAATGCAAAGTTTAGTAGCTGCACAGAGTCAAATAAATCTTTTGACTAGAGATCTCCTTTTTTTGAGAAAATGGTAAATACGGTATTTTCTATATTATGTACCAGAACTACAGTCACAACCCAAGAATGCAGATCTTTCACCCATTCATTACAGAAAATATTGCTTGAGGGAAACTGCTTTAAACTGATTTATGTGGTAGACACAGAAAGACAACCCAGTCAAATTGGACAATGTGGCAGATGGTAATGGATTTATGCATATTTATGTAGCATGTATTTACTTGTCGACTTTGTTATCCATCTTTTGCCCCTTCCAAAAGTAGATGGCAATTTATAACAACTGTGATGCTGTGACTGGCTGACACTCCCTTCACAGCCCTTTCCTCTGGACAGGCTAAAAAGCAGCATGCTTTGTGCAGCTATTTTAATTGTTTTACAGTTTTATTACAAAACATCCTGTCTGTTACACTTGCTTCCTGAGGCTATCATAACAATGTTAGTTGCTACTGCTTAAATCTGCCTCAGGGTATCTGTTTTTACAGTTGCAATTAAAGTCAGTAAGTAGTTCACCAACATGTTAACATTAATTTGTCTTTTAATTTATTTGACCTTTTAAACTAAGCAAGTAACTCACTGAGGTAAGGGATGCACAAAGTTCAATCATTATCATACTTTTTTTTTTTTTTAAAACAATAATGTGCTTTCTGGTTCTTCACCAAAACATGCAAGTGTTCAGTTCTAAGTGCTTTTATTTATTCTAAATTACTGCAGACAAGGCAAAATATATTCACATTGTGTTTAATATGCATGTGTGTTACATAACACTAATGAATATACCACCAGTATAATCTTTAATATTCATAACAGACTAACACTGCAACCTGAGAACAGTTCCTAAAGCCTTGATGCACTAAAACTGCTGCACACTTACACATCCTTACATTAATAAGGATTGTTTACAGAACACATCAAAACTGATGCCAAAGCAAAGACCAGGAGGATTTAAATGACCAGAAAACAACCGAGTGCTTCAATTTTGATACCATTTTCTTATCCAGACACAGTAAATACAAAAAAAAAAAAGAGATCGNAAAAAAAAAAAAAAAAAAGGGGGGGGGGGGGGGACATGACGACTACTTTGACCAAGTCACTTTTAAGGTAACTCTAAGGTCAGCTGGCACAGCTTCCCCATGTTCCCCAAACGTGGCCTTTGTCTAAGGGCATCGTCAGCTGCTGAGTCTACCTTAAACCCTGCTAAGAGGAGAGGGGTACCATCCCCCTCAAAAGCGCTCCCTGGCAAATGAGATATGGGAGGATGGTGAGGAAAGACTCATCAAATGGTCATTTACTGTTATAGCCATTGAAGCTCAAGTGAGAGGCAAAACAGAAGGGGGAGAGAGGGAGGGAAGGCTTGGGGGAAAAAAGCTAAGAAGGGGAAAAGATGAAGTGGAAGCAGGAAAACAGTCAGTAACATCTAATAAAAATATAAATCCTCGTTAAAAAAAAAAAAAAAAAAGCAGGGTGAGGTGGGGGAGGGGGGAAAATATTAATTTTCTTTCCCTTGGGTGATTAAAGTGTTTGGCTAATTTTTTGCAAACTTCCCCATGGTGACCAAAGCCCTGAACTGTTACTGCCATCTTCCTCCCAAGTTCCCAAACCTCCTTCATATTCAAAATCCTTCCCCAGCTGTAATCCTGAGCATCTACATCTACTCCAGCCTTCATCTTCCTGCAGTGTAGTCATCAACAATTAACACATAAATCTGCACCAAAATGACAGATTTGCATCTTATTTATAAAAACCCATCTTATTTCTGTATGAGGGAAAAAATAAAAAAGGTATTAAAATACATGAGATTTTCAACATTTAATTTTGGTATCAGTAATAAAATCAATTCTGCATCTAGTCTGTTTGATTTTAGAGTCTGATAGCGCATGCCATCCTAATAGATATACAATACAATTAGGAAAAAAAAGAAAATGTAAAACCCCAACCCAGACAGCTACACATCTTTCTGTTTCCCCTGTGCTGCTGGCAGAACATCCAAGCCACCACGGGATGTAGTGCAGCGAGCTGTGGAAATAAGAAATCAGGCCGTGCCTCACCTTAGCACCGAGGCCACACAATATGAAGAAAAATGCCATGGCTGGAAGTGGTCGTCGGTCAATTACTCACCCTTTAAAATCCTATTATCTTCCAATTCTGCCGAGGAAAGAAAGGCACTGCTGAACACAGAAAGGCAGAACAAACACTATCTTTTTAACCAAATGTGTCCAAAAGAGATCATCTTTCCATATGCTGCCAGTCACCCAGCTGAAAGGCTCAGTTCTGACTGGGTGGCTCACAGCACCAAGCAAAGTTAATGGTATTTTAAGAAGATAGGTGTATGTGGCAATATTTGACTTAAGGCTGTTTAGCACGTTGTGGCTACAGAATAAGCAACAGAGATGAGTTCTAGATGAAGCAGATAAAAGGATGCAAAACCCAGCCAAAAGAAAGACTAATGCCTGCCAGGTAAAATGCAAAACTACATGTCAAGAAGAATGTTCAGTAATGAGGTGGCAAGACAGATTCAAAATACGTTTCTAGCTGAGTGTATGATCAGTGCTCTCACCATCACGGAAACCTGCCCGAGTGCACCCACATTGGTATACACCTTTCACACTGCTAAGGACATAAATTATAATAGAATGAGACTTTATCAGAGGCCGTTCTACACCAGAGCAGGATGAAAAGAATAAAGCTTTGTCTCGCTATAAAATGAGACAGACTTTCTAATACTTTGGCCATCGGTACTATATTCATCCCACAGTCTGAACACCAAAGATCTTAGAGACAACCCTACTTGTCCTCACATTTATTATATATATTATGAAAAACATTTTAACGTAATTAAAATGGGGGCCACTGCAGAAGGACTGCATCTTCCCCCACCCTCAGGAGATGAGACTGCATCACATATAACCTGAAGGCAAGCAAAGGAGGCTTCGGGATCCTGCACCGCTCCCCAGAGCTCACCGGTCTGCAGGACCACAAGGGACTGAAAAACACTGCCGAAAGGTGTGTGTGGCTAAAGCTCCTCTTCCCTGGCAATAACGGCATGAGAGATTATTTCCCAGGGACAGAAGCCCTCTGCTGGTCAAGACTTTTTATAAGATGATTTACAGTGACTAAACGCACGCAGGTTTTAATTTATCTCTAGTTTTCCGATATCAAAGCAGAGCCCTGAATGAGACATGCGAGAACATATTTCATATTCCTTATGAGGAAAAATCAGTTAAAGAGATTATGGCAATCTAATCTTTTACACTCTTATTAACCAGGTAACTTACATTTTGTTATTTCAAAAAGTGTCATCATAGCTAAATACATAATCACTTTTAAAAACTGTTCATGACTTAAGCAATCCTGACCTCACATACACACTTGACATGCTTTTCACACAAGAATGACAAGAACCACTCAAATAAACCATGTTACTGAGATAAGTACTCAAGCCTGCAATTTGTTCTCCAGCACAGGTATTTAATATTTAAATGTATTAATTTTTTTTAATTAATATTTAGTATTTCTATTAGACATCTGAATCATATTTAGTTTTCAAAAATTATGTTTTAAGTCACCTTCCCAAAAAACTAGAATATCAGTCTTTAAAGCAAATTCGAGTGCTCAAAAAACAAACAGGTATTTCTGGTACCTACTTATAAGTGGAATTACTTTCTTTCAAGGCACAAGTAACAACCTTTTTTGCTCCACCCTTCAGGCTCAACAGAAAGGGATGAATTAATTCTTGATTTCTGCAAGAAATCAAAGGCTTGCTCCGGATGAAAAAAGAGCCTCTCTAGACAAGCCAGTCTCTGGACATACAGATTTTATCATGCACACAAATACACAAACACGCACGTGACTCCTTCTCTCCACACAACCTTACAGCTGTTATTATTTATTTATTGTTATTACGCGGATGCCAGGGGACTTTAGTCAAGAATCAGACTTTACAGTCTAGTGCTTCACTCATGCACCAACAGTAAAGGTTGATCCTGCATCCATATAATTTTCACTGCAAATTCAGCATCTGAGATATAACAAAACTCTGGAAAAAAAAAATATTGTTTTCACATACCATTTTACACATTAGTCCAAAGCTCCTAGTCTGTACTTTTGCAGCTCAGTGTGTTTATGTTTGTCATTTTTAAATCCATCCAGAATAAAGAAATCAATGAAAATATATAAATAAAAGGCATCTAATCAGGTACAGTCCTACATCTGGGAATTCTGCTGTGTGGTGGAAGCAGTGTATTTCTAAATCTATACCAACAACCAAACAGTAAATCAATACAATATAGCAAGTCTACCCAAAATATCCTGCTATTAAGATATACCCAAAAATTATTTTAAAATCCAGTATGGCAGAAACCTTAAAAATTAAGCTAATGCCATCATAAACTAATTACAGCTGAATCCTTTTGTCAAATAAGGGGGGTGACCAGCATGGCAGAGCACACCAACTGTGTACATGGGTAACCCTAAACAGTTGGTCAATACCACGGAAGTCACCGCTTGACTGTCAATGTATATTTTGTGGCAGTCTAGAAACCATATCTACCTACTACCAGGCAGCAAGACCAAATATTTATCCATCCAGCTCAAAAATCCAAATTCACACATAACAAATTTGCCCATGCATCTGAGTTTAGCTAGCAGCTGAAGTCCATGAAAGATACACGTGAATATAAATGGTGTTCTCCTAGAGAAGATGCAGTAGTCTGGCACGAAGATCTGAATGAACTACAATGAGACTCCTGGTCCATCATTCTTTTTAACAAATTATTCCAGCAGCAACCGATATTCACGTTCACGGAACTCTAGTTGTTAATACCTTAAATGTGTTCTTATTTTTTAGTATCTAACTTCATAACCCCAGGCAACAATGCCCTCCTGAAATTGTTTCCCAAGTGATTTACTAGATTTTTTTAATATTATAAACCAAATTTCTATTAAATTATGTCACATTATGATAACTGCTTGGGTCAATAACAAGAGTGATTCCTCAGGCTCAACACACAGCCTTCTGCTAGGTGGTTGCTGGGAGTCACTCCACATTGATGTCCTCCAGACCATAGCCAGACAAGGAATCACCTCCCAAAGGAGGCTGTATATATGCATCTCCTCACAGTTCAGAAACAACAATAATGGGAATCAGCCTAAGATCCAGGCAGAAATTTGCTGCAGTGGACACAAACTCTTTCTGATTTTTCAGCCCAAGTTTCCCACTACTCCTCTCCATCAATGCCTTCGAGTGACATTGTCCTTTTCACTGGGAGTAAAAGGCGTTGCACCCATGAGCAGTGCAGTTTTACCAAAAAGGGCTGCCTCAGCCAGTCTGCAAAAAGATATCATTTTAAAACAACTTTTTTTTATGACATATTTTTGTCATAAATCATATGACAAATCACATCCTGTGGCAACTAACTTGCATCATGTTATAGTCTCTCAAGAATGCTTTACATACTAACAAAGGAACTTAACATTGTAATTGCAATTATGACAACATGTTAATACTTAAAAGTCTTTTAACACACCTCATCATCTGGTAGTTCTGACTAAGTACTTTCTAGATACATTAAAAATGTCTTGTACTGGCTTATAAAAGCAAAGCACCAACCCAAAAAATTCAAGATCTGTGAAAACCCAAGGATAAAATTTATATGTAATTTTGAAGATTTAAGACAATACTGATCTTTCCACTTACATTAAAACCACTATTATGAGAACAAAAATGTACGTTTTGCAGCTTGGACAAGACTGAACAGCACTGAACCAAGCTCTTTGCAGGACTCTACTAAGCATGGAAAATTTTAATAAATTGCCACAAATCTTAGTCTTAAACGTATAATGAATCAAGTGTATTTAACCCATACTCCATCAAAAGCAAGCTTCCTGGGAAACTGTGCACAGCAAGACAAACCTGTAGTATTAAGACAGCCCTAAGACTGGGTCTACAGTGAAACCTGCTCTTCACGCAGTTGGCATTAACTTCAATAAGACTTTAAAGGACTGAGATGTTCTTCCAAGTCAGAACTTGGAAGAACATCTGGCACAATCTGACCCTGCAAAGCACAGACTACCCAAAGGCCCACGATGTTACAGAAGGCATGATGTATTAACAGTATTAAATTTTTACTGCATTAACATTTAACTATGTTTAAGCAGTTGATGTCAAAGAGCGCGCATTAGCCGCAGGCACTGGGCAGCCTGGAGGAAGGCATGATTTGTGGTGACCCCGCAGAGATGCAGTGAGAGCATTAAACTGCAGAGACCAGGATCAACCTCAATGAGTTTCACAACAGGCACTCAGGGCAAGGCTGAGGGAAGCAGACATGCATACATGCACAGATACAGAAAGAAAAAAAGGATTTCATTCTACAACATGCTTCAAGCTGAATTCTGCCTTCAGACGGACTGAAGACAAAAGGAGGAATGCTACACAGATCCAATCTGAAACAAATCAATGTAATTGAAGTCATTATTCTTCATAACACAGAACCCATACGCTGCCCGAATAACACAACAAAACATAAATACCTATTGACAAAAAGGGAATTTCAGCCAAAAAGAAAGTTACATGAAGCATTGTAAAAAATAACTGCAATTGACAGGATAAGACAATATCTCTAATTGCAATAATTAAATCAATTATACTTGGGTGAGCACAGGCACACCACAGCACCTTGCCAACGTCGGAGCGACACAGGTCAGTCCAGGCACCTCACTCCAGGCTGCTGCGAAAGGCAGCCCTGTCCTGTGCACTGGCACCCATGCCACCCACGCCAGCGCCTCTCCAACACAGACCTATGGCTCAGGTTACAAAACTACTCCTATTTAAAGGCCCACTTATTCTGCCAAGAAACATAAAGAGCTTTTACATTAAATAGGAATCAAAGCCACAAATATTTCTACATCTAACAGGACTGAACAGTGCCAAAGCAACACAGGTTTCCTATCATTACAGCAAAATTGTTAACAAGTGCAAATTTTTGATCGCTTTAAGGCTCCCTTATATCTCATAGAGCATTATACAGCACAAGAAATCCATAGTACTGCATCCAGAATAACTGGAGGGAAAGTCACATGGATTAAAATAAAGAAACTGACTACATTTTTGAAATTAACACGAGACCTTGGTGATCTTGCTCATGTCTCAAATGCAGCACTGGGAAATTGGGGGAGTTATTTGTAGCAAAGCTAATGGTAAACCAATATATGAGTACAGATGATGCTTTCTCTTATCTTATTTTGAGCCATAATTTAGCAGTGTGCGGCAGTGCGTTTATCCCTATGAAATCTGTTCCTGTGCTTACAAAATTCAGTTTACCTCAGGTGGCAAAGGCTGATGCTTCCACGTTCTAGTGTTTCAAAACCAGACAATCCACTCAGCAGGAATGGTGAAAAGGTGTAAAAAAAATATTCAAGAATAGCATGTGGCAACTCAATTACAGGGCTATCGTGCAGCATGCCTCTATAGACATATCCTCCTTTCTCACCCAGGTATTTCATGCAGGTAAAAAAAGGAGGAGTGCTCTGTTGAGGCTCTGCTGATGTTTTTACTCAGCATAAAGTTGAAAGATGGTAACGAAATAAGTAAATGCATGTGAGCATATCTCCTTGGTAACCTAGTAAATGTACATAAGGCAGCCAACATAACAATGTTAAGACACCTCTGAGATGCAATGCTCAGTCCTCTCGTGGTTTTATTCTAGCAAACTATTTTTTCTAGTATAGGCAACAGGAGAGGAGGGGAAAAAGAAAAAAATGAAGATGAGCAGGCCGGTGTTAACACAGCAGTATGTTTGGGTGCCTGACTTGACAGTTTGCAACTCATTTTGTTCTGTATTCTGACATTTCTCCCTTCTTTCCTTTAATCTTCCTCAAGACCACATGAATTATTTTTATTTCTTTGCCTGACCATCCACCAATATCTCTTTTACTTCTGACAGTTTGTTTTTTCTCCTATTCCCTTCATTGTGAATCTAAGTCAGTTTGTTTTGTTTAGTTTTGTTTTAAATTGTATCCTCATTTCACAGCAGCTCTCTCCCCCTTGGCTCCTCCTCAAAAAAAAAAAGACAAACAAAAACCACCCAAACCAAAAAATCCCCCAAAACCCACAAACAAAAAAAACCCACCAGAACACATTTAATATGGCTGCACTAAAACCAGTATTTCCCTCATGCAAGAAGCAGCTCTGGGGGCACCAGCAGTCCTGCTGGAGACAGGATGGTGGTATTACAGCACAGCTAATTAAGTACCTTTTTCTTCAAGTTCCATATGGACTCCGTTTTCAGTATGCTGCTTAAGTAAGACTCATCACAGCAGTTATCTTCTGGACTATGAACAATATTGAAGTGTAGCACATAATATTTATATAAAAGCACATTACAAATTGATCCTGAGGGCGGGAACAGTAATTTTGCTGTCTACACAAACTATTTTTAAGTGCAGTTAAGAAATCATTTCACAGGCTCAAAGTATATAATAAAATGAAGGTAATAAGCATGACTGAGACACAGAGGGAACAAATTATCTTCTGGCAATATACCCTACAATTGTGACTGGATAAAACTGTTAATCTGCAGCTGAGCAGAAAATGTATAATCTGAAGGGATTTCTTCATTTAAAATGAAACAATCTGCTATCCTTTGATAAAACAGTAAGAACTTACGGTATTACACAAATTTCAGAAAACAGCGCACCAGGACACAAGTCCAACAGGAAAAAAAAGAAAAGAACAAAGTTATTCAGTATCTCCAGAATTAAAAAGTTGCTTCAGTTGACTAGAAAATACAAGACAATAGAAGAGTTGGTATCGTGCAGCTAGGTTCCTCTGCTCACGCATGCCTTTCTGCTGACAGATGAATCCAAAGGTTTTTCCCTGTTGCTCCCTCTTGTCTTACTGGTACTACCCATCTAGGCTGTTAGATTGAACTCAGTCAAACCAAAAGAAAGATTTCCCATGAAACTTACTCCCATGTAAGTGGGCTCAAAGTCCACTTACAAACCACGGGTGCTTTTCCATTTGAAATTAAATGAGACTCATCTTTCACAGACAAAGCACCTGAGATTTAACTACGCAGGGTAATCTTTCAGCAATATTACTAATTGCTTCTTGTGATTCCATTTTCCAAATGTGTTCTGACAAGAAATACAGCAACCGGTGTAGGTCAGCTCTTAGAAGTTAAAAACAGAAGTACAATCATAATTAAGAAACAATTTAATCTATTAAATCTATTTCTATGCTTGTTTAAGTAGACAGGCAACAAACCAATTTCTTTTGTGTTGAAGAAGTTGTCTGTACACAAGAAAAATGCAGTATGTCCCTGTTTTCATCACAGACATGAAACTGAAGCCACTAAAACTGTAAATTCATCCATTTACAGTCCCACTGAGAACCCCTCCACAGGAACACCCCTCTGAAAGCAGAGTGGATTTTTTGGTTTTCCCCCAGACTAAATCGACCTCCTTCTTGCAGATGTGGACGCTGCACTTCACAGGCAAAGCACAAACATCAAACTGGGCTGCTGCAGACTTCAGGCGCTGACTTCAGTGGAAGACAGCCACATCTTGCTGCAGGGAAAACAGGCCAAGCAATTAAATATGCATCAGCATTAAAGCTAAATGTACAGAAATAGCGTATGGGCATAATTTTGGCTTACCATCTCTGCATGCATAGCCTGCATACGTATTTTATTTTTAACTCTGAAGACAAAACTTTTGTGCAATACGCTTTTTGTGACACTATCTTTACCACTGTATGCATCACTGAGTCTTGAAGCAATAAAAAGAAATAATATGACAGCATTAGCAGAAACTATGCTTCCCTCTTTTTTACTAGAAACTTGTTCAAAATATAATTGACTTTACAGATACTACATGTCCCATTAATAATTTAATGAAAAGAATCTTACAAAATCCCTTCCTTGGTCTTGAAGACTTCAGTTTACAGCTCTGACCTTCCAACTATATCTCTTCTCCCCCCTACTTCTTTCCTTCTTAGTTAATTCCTTCATTAGCTGACAAAAAAATATATCTGTGAGCCGCCACTTCACCTCAGAGCTACATTCACAATGCACGCACACACACACAAAAAAAAAAAAGGCACAAAACCACTGTTACAGCCTCACATCTAACATACACTTCCAAGAGTAAAATGAGGCTCTCAGCATTCAACATTTCATATGATTTAATATATAATGAATCTCTGGCAGATCCATAGGTGCAAAAAGGAAATTCTTTTTTTCCTGCACTATGGCACCTTAAAATAATCTGACAAACCCTTTAAAGTGTCAGCAACTTCTTACAGAGAGATAAAGACAATGAATAGTCCTACCAAGCCACTAACATCTGCTGAAAACCTGCGTCTCCTCTTTGCTTCCTCCAGCGCTTCCGCAAGTGCATGCTAGCTGGGGTAAGCCTTTATAGCACTGAACATTTAAGCATGTCACAAATCTATGATGTCTCATTTATATAATTAGTTCTAACATATGGCCCACAATCAGTGTGGGAAATCTAAAATATTCTTTGGGAAGCTGTCAAATCTAAAGGGATATATTTTTCAATAAGTGAAAAGAATTAAATATGCAAATCCTGCTTACAATAAGGATAGCAAGGAAATGGAAATTTAGCCCAAAAGGCATGCTTGCTCATTGTATCAAACACAGGGTTATTCTGCTCTGTACCTGTCAGTACCAGTACAAATCAGAATATACAACGACAAGCAGAGAAGTTCTGCAGCCACCACTTCGGCTGGATTTTAGCAGTGCTGTGCAAAACCATACAGCAGATAAACCTAAAGTCCATTGCAAAAATACCAACTATAGTTAACACACTGGTCTGAATACAGGAGATTGGATTAATCCATAGTCTTTTCAAAACTTCAGCTATCCCCTGGACAGGGATACCTCTGTAACACCTCTAGAAGTAACACACCACCTGCTTAGCAAGGACCACTTTTATGCGAGCTTACCCCAATTCATTTTTTCAGAGATAGAAGTCCAACATCCCTAAAAATCTCTAGGTAAAGTTTTCATTCTTCTTCACTGGTTTCTGACTGGGGAAGCTGTATCTGATTCAAGTGTGGTACCCACCAAGATCGCTGGCAGTAGGTGACCCTGCCATGGGGAACAACCAACTCCAGAAGGCAGCAGAAGCAAACAAGGAGAGAATCAGAGTTGATGTCCATGTATTAGCAATAGGTTTTCTCACTCCCCTCAGATAAGTAATGGGCACAAGTGTGAAGGCTTCTTATGAATTGTTCATTAATCAGTTGTACAGATCTAGGTGAAACACTATGGGAAATGCACAGAAGATCTGTGACAACAGTGAGCTTAACACCAGGACAGTTTTTACAGTGTCCCTAGGAAGTCTGATTGGCTTTCCCACACAAAGGAGCTGGAATAGACTGGCATGTGTGTAGCAGCAAAAATTCTTTGTAGAGACCCTGTATTTACAGCTTTACTCTTCAGGACAGCATTATTCAGTGAGGAAAAAGAAAAATTTGAAACCACTGATGATCCCACANAAGTAGAGACCCTGTGTATTTACAGCTTTACTCTTCAAGCCAGCATTATTCAGTGAGAAAAAAAGAAAAATTTGAAACCACTGATGATCCCACATTACAGAAATAACAAGCTCCAAAATGATTTGGTTATCATTAGATTTCAGAATACCCACTGAAATATGGAACTGGCTATATATTTTTCAATATAGTTGCCAGTAAAGTCAAATCTGTTCAGTAAAACCTTTCTTAAAGGCAACTTTGGCAATATAAAAGCTCACCAATTCGTCTGAATAAAACCCCATACCCCATGGTTAAGAATCTGCCAAGCAAGTCAAATAAACCAAACAATCAGAGTTGGCATTTGATATGTCTCCTAAGAGTGAGCTGTGACAAGTTACTAATGATCTCAGTCAGAAAGCAACTAATAGTGTGCTGTAAAAGGTATAAAGACACGAAAATATATGGAGATAAGGATCAAATGCAGAGTTGGGATAAACAGGTTAAAGCCTTTTTCAGTGAATGACACTTCTCAGATCAGTTCTAAACTTGTGCCTCTAAATGTTCTACACCTTTTATTGTTTGGTGGATTCATCCCTAACATTACTGTAGCCTAAAACATGCTCTCAATGTGTGAACAGCAGTATGTTGACATAAAATTTATTTTGTATTTGTTGCCCCAAATGTGCAACATTTGCCTACAGTAAAAGCTTCACAAAGCTGGAGAACTGGCAGTTGCAATTACAAGTGTTAACAGGTATGGAAGAAAAACGTAACCATTTCACTCCATGTATGTCAAAAAAAACATGTGGAAATGGAGATTAGAGAGGGAGGAACCACTTGGGCTGAGCCGGTACCTGCAGAGAGACAAGTTCATAATGCCATCATCAGTGAGTTTCATAACAGGCCTTTCCAGTGAATGGAGGGCAGAAAAAAAACACCCGCCAACACAAAAAACCCAACAGACAGAAACAAGCCAGATAGAGATGAGAAAAAAGATCCATGCAACGCAAAGCCTTTTCTTCCTTATAGCAAAGTATACGGGCCTTTCCTTATTCTTTTAACTATATTCAAGTTACTAATTTTATTCAAATCCTCCTTGCAGCTTGCTGGCTGTTGAAAGCTCTGTCTGATCTGTCTCTCACAAGTTTCAAAGGTGGAAGGAAAAATGTGTTAAGATGATGTCTTAACTTGTCCAGATAACTCAAGTTTTTCTAGAATGACTACCACTGTTTTATCTAAGTGCTATACAACAACCAAAGATGGAAGTTGTTTTGTCATGACAAGAAATGACACAGACCCAAGGCATTCATATTCGCACTTAATTACTAAATAAATGAGAGCAATTGTGTGGTAAGGTGATACAACTTGACACAGTTACTTTCAACCTTGCATTTTCCTGGTATTTGCATGTCAGAAAGGTTTGTTCTTGCTTCTCAGCCCCTTCTTGACTTTCACCTCTCAGGTTGTATTGCATTAACAAGAATTACTAAAAGGAATGGTACAAGAGTAGCCAAACATAAAAGGTATCGTATTTTTGAAGCTTATTTCAATTTTACCTGGCATTCTTCCTAGTACTCATGCAGCAAAGATTGCCTCTGCTTGAAGATGAGAATTAATGGACAACTGGGAATGCATGGTGAACCGAGGTCACAGAATTAAATATTATTTAAGAGCACAATATGCAGTGACACAAATTACATTTTTGCAGGGAAACAGCAATATTAACCTCAGAGCAAATAAATGATGTGCATCCTTCCCACAGTTAAACTGTTCTTTAATAGAGACAAAGCATGTGAAAGGATGCAAAGACTTTTAAACACAAGGGATATTACAACCTAAAACCTTAAGCCAAGTTTTTACTTGTATTAATAAGGTTACGTTACATCACTGCAGTAAAAAAAGAAGGGATTGTTAAGACCTTTACACTGTCAAGACATCAGAGCAGAACAAAACACCTTTAATACAAATGAGAGAAATACACCTAGCAAGATTCAAATCTAGGGAAAAGTTACTATCCATATTATTTATATAATATTACACATTTTTTCATACATATTTTATTTAGGAGCAGGGCATTCAGGATGCGTATAGCCAATTACTCTCTTGGTTCCTCTCCAAAAACATCAAGAGGAAACAATACATTTTTTCAGATTTCACTCCTATGTTTTCAAATACAGCATTAAAAGCTAGAGGAGCGTATTCAAATGAGTTTCCTTGCTTCTTTTAATACTACCAGCCTTTCAAGTTCTTTTATTGATCATCATTTCCCATTTCAAGAGCATTCATATATTTGACATGCAAATCTCAAGGTGTTCTGGCATGGCCCATCCTACATGGCAACCATTGTTTAATTGTGTTATTATTTTAGAATACCCAAGGTCACTCCTCCAATCCTATAAAAAATTACACAAATTTTTTTCCATCTTGAAAAACACAAACCATCTCAGAAAAAAAAATATCTTAAAGCTTAACTAAAAATACTGAATACGAAAATAACAATTTTCCTCAATAATTACAAAGAAACGTTACAGGTAACTGTAGTCAGAGTACGATGATTTGAAGATACCTGTCAGTGTAATAGGAATGTAATTTTAATATTCACAACAGCAACAACAAAAAAGGGGTTTTTCCAATGCCAAGCATTAGTACATAAATTCTCAGGAAATTTGGGTTATTCTTTGTTACTGAAAATAATTTTTCAATCCTTATTTACAGAAATGTACTTCACCCTAACTGTGTTACAAAGCCCTAAAGACCTGATTTTACACTGGTGATTTCAGGTACCTGGATAAGAAAGTAAAGCCCACTGAAAACGTGCATGAAAATAACAAAACTTCTTTTGCAGGCCAAAATCAAATAACTTTTTGTAATGTTTTCCATTTTCAATAAGTTATTATTAGTAAGAAAGAAAGAAAACAAAAATCTATGTACGTTTTACACAACACAGTTTGCCATAGGTTGAAGCACATCTTGGAAGTAATGGTAGTAAAATAACATGTGAGACAAAAATATTTATGGGTTTCTGAAACGTCAGCTGTAGCTTGAACCACAAATCACATTCCACTTTTCTCATTACCTGCCCTGAAATAAAAAGCAACGGGAGGACAAGCAGCTCCTCACAGTCGCAATGGGATCCAGGAGATGCATCGAGGCAGCGCAGGGCATCTTTCAGACCACCCTCATGTCACAGTTTGGTTCTAAAGCAATTTGGTCCTTTCCCAGAGCCCACATCCACCACCCAAGCGCACACAGACTAAACTATACTTTTCTCACATGGAAAGATGTTTCACCATCGCAAGTGACACCACCCTTCTTCAAGGAGTTTAGGCAGCTCTGAGCTGATGGATTTGCAGAGGAAACAAGAACTTGGGTGCTTGGGGAACATCAAGTTCTTTATTCCCCTCACGCTTTCCCCTCTTTTGGTGAGTCTGATGCCTCCACTGCCTGATCTTTGTGTTTCTAAAGCTTTTGCAAGCAAGACGTCATCCTCAGGTCTAGATACATCTCAACCTGCCAAAAAACTGCACGGTGTTTTGTCTTGGCTCTCTCTGGTGGAAGTCACAAGCTGAAGAGCATCGCCCTGTGACTGTGCAGGGTACTACAGTGCACCACCAGATTGGGACCTTCATACAGCACCAACGTGGTCACTTGGCACAGCCTGCGTTCCACATTCAGATAAGCGCTTTTGTTCCCTTCTTCACCCATTCATTGTGCTGTAGTCAAAGAAGTTGTGTTAAGGAGGCTGACTTTTTTGGTTTTAGTATTCCATCATAAAAATCACTTTACTGTAGCCACAATCAATAGAGCACTTAAATGCAGGCTGAACTAAGTCCATGATTAGTTCTGATAAAGCTAATGAGGAATGCATGAGCTTGTAATTAATTTCAGGTCCAATTGTTCTGAAACAGGCTCTATATTCCTACTGTAAAATCACCCCTAAAATGTAATTTCTTTCCAGTTCAGCAGGCAGTTCCTGGTTTTGGTATAAGAAATATATATGGCTTTTTTACCAGTCTAAGTAGTTACGGTGTCTTTCACTGACATTCCCTCAAAAAAGAAGGATAAAGCACCCTCACAAATCGCCTTCCTACCCAATATTTTTAAGACAAAATTAAGTTGTTGAAGGGGAAATATTCAGCAATATGCCTGAGTTTCTTTAAAATAAAATTATAAGCCAATAAAAACAAGTTACTTAAAATTCATTTCTGTCTACTCACAAAAAGCAGTATTTTCAAAAAGCATAAAATAACTTCAGTTTTTTAAAACAATTCTGTACGGAAAAAATGCTTATTACAATCCAAAGACAAAACAGAAGCTCACAGATCTGCTCCAGCACTTTCAGTAAATGCAGAGTAAGCAAAAGAAACTTTAATCCTTACATTCACTCTGTAAAATGAGGTAGGAATTATTGCACTTACCAGGAAAATCTGTCAAATACCTCTCCCCACTGTATTTACACTTCTTGTAAAGCCCAGCCCTCGCTACTCTTCCTGCTCTGCGGCTGGAGGGGCAGGTCAGAGCAACATACGCTGGAAAACTCATGGCTGAAGCATCTGAGGCTCCAGTTTGCAAAGAACCAGCCCAGCACACTGCCTTTCACAGCATTACCAGCCCATCTAATCAAAGAGCTGAACTTCCCAAACGTCACTGAATGCAACAGTACAAAACAATATCCCTTGGTAACAAAATGACCGAAGAAGTAAGATTATTTATCATTGTGCTTTGCAAAAGGAACTTCTTTGGAAGCAGCAGGAGGCTTTCTATATAAAAAAAAATAATAAAAATCATCCTTGATTGGCTCTTTGATATTTACAAAAGGCTCTATTGTATCTTCATGTGTGAGCACATAGTTTCCCTTAATGCTACAAGAAGTTACACAGGCACATGGGAGAATTTTCACCAGAATCTCTTGCAGTAGCACCTTTCAGTTGTGACTGCGCTCAACTTATGGTCACATCCTGAAGGGAAAAAACACCCAATGTGTTTAAAAGTTAAAGGCAGCCAGTGCATCAAAGGATGGAAGTTCACAAAGCTGACTGGCCCCAGTGTCTGGGTCCGGCCAAATCCTCTCCGTAGTAAATCACATTCAATATTAATTCAAAAGGACATGGACAGGAAACAGAAGTTTACAACCAGAGTCAGACTTGGATTTCATACCTAAGTTGAAAACCCAGCTCCTGCATTGAATAAGCGGAAAAATTAGGTATCACCTAATTTCTACTTATTTCCAAGATGAAAGTGGTACACGTTTAAGGCAGGCGGGCTGCACAGCAATTAGTTTCACTTTGTATAAATGTGATATCCTCCAGCACGTAAAAAGCTACAACCCTGCTATGCTGATGAAAACCTACGAAGGAATACTGGGGAACATTATGTTAAGGGAGGGTATACACCTCTACATCCATCCTGTACAAATTTCCAAATCAGTTTTAGTGCAATCATTTGTTTGTGACACCAGTGCTTCTTCCTCAGGGTTGGGGGGAATAATAATAAAAAAAAAAATTATCACATTCTTCTCTACAAGGACTGCATTTTCCAAATAAAAGGGGTTGTGGCTAAAATGCTGATTACTCAGAAGCAATCCTAACAAAAGCAAATGTCATAAACTACAACTATACACTACATAATATCCACAGTTTCACTGTGCCCTGGCCAGGAGAACCAGAATGTCTTTTGAGTCCCATTACCTACAGGAAGAAGAAGGATACTTAGGAATGGGCAGTAGCTGCTTGTGCTCACTGCACTGGGAGAAACATATATATTTATAACAGCTAGTGGACTTGAATAAGTTCAGCACATTTAGTTATCTAAGAAAAATACACAAGTTACTCCATGGTCCAGGATTTAAACATCCTCCAAATCAGTGTCAGTTTCAAAGGGAAGGAAAAAAAAAAAAACAAAAATATGTTTTTAAAATATATCCATAGTCAGCTAATACATGAATACATTCAAGTACATGCTCCATCCTGGAATATACTTTTGACAAGTGCATAGCGAATCCTTGATCAAACATGCTATTTGATATGACTCTAAATCTGCTTTTCTTGAGGGCATTTCCATGAATACACTCTCAATTAAATAAATACATATCACTAGATATTTATCAGGCTTCCTTTGTTCAGAAATATCTCCTTTTCTGTGAATAAGCACTCAAGAAAAAAGAAGTCTTATTATTTTGTGGCCATTTATTCCCTTTTGAGTAACTAGAAGGTTGAGGCTTCAGTATTCATAGAAGAATTACACACTTTCTGCTGACTGGAGATGCATAAAAATATAAGAATCCTGAAAAAAAAACAAACCAACAACCAACCAACAATCAAACTGGACAATCGGACTAACAAGATCTGATCTGCCTAAAATGACCTCTGGCCCATCTGTGACTATGGTGTGACCACGGAGAAGAATGGTGCATTAAAAAGTACAAGTACAGAATAACCTCCACATAACAAACTTTCCCTTTTGCTATAACTCAGCCTAAAAACACTGGGGGGTGTGTGGGTGGGGGGTGTGTGGGGTGGAAACAGGTG
Source organism: Pedionomus torquatus (assembly GCA_013398155.1). Classification (NCBI taxonomy): domain Eukaryota; kingdom Metazoa; phylum Chordata; class Aves; order Charadriiformes; family Pedionomidae; genus Pedionomus; species Pedionomus torquatus. The sequence continues at coordinate 365,625 of VZRU01014838.1, forward strand.
TTTATCCTAACTTCTGTTAATGCACAAATTCTAACTATCTGTGTAAATGTCAGTTTTCTTTTTTAATTCATGCAGTTACATTGCGATATCCGTTTTGCCACAAGTACCTGAAGTAAATTACATGTGTTTCAGTTATCTCAATTTATTGCCTTTCAATGTAGTTCTCCATTCCTGTTGGAAGTTGAAGTGCATGATTTATTTATACTCACACAACCCACTGACTGTTCATCCTCTAACCTAACTAAGCTGGTTTTACTTCTTTCACTACCTCATGACACAGAATTCCTTCCAATGTCACAAATCACTTCTGCCCATCCTGAAGATCTTCTCTATTTTATTGTTTTTTTTTCTGAAGAGTGGTACAGAACTAAATGCAGAAGCACTATTACAAAGCATCATGATGTAACTATGAAGTGGTAACTACAATCCAGGAATTTCTGCCATTCTGTTTAAGGGTTTTGGGTTTTTTAGTGGATTTTTTTCTTTTAAGAGCCATAGGCTATCAAGTAATGCTTTACTTTTTCCTGCAGCAAGTGCAGCTTTAATTTAATTTTCAGCAACATGCAATTAGGTCAAATTATTTATTCTGGAGATTTTACATGGATATGTCAGCTTTAAAATTTCATCTGCCACCACAGTGCCTATGAGCTAACCTTTGCTAGATACTCCCTAAAGTTCCTCAGCCTTCTTCCAATTAATTTTACATCACAAACAAATTCTGCCACTCTTTACTCATCTTTTGGGAAGGCTATACATCAATAACATTAATAACATTCACCCTACAACGTGCATTCTTACATCTTCCTTCTAATCTTCTATGATGTCCAAATTGGCAGGTGACCAAGTGGCTCTGAGCACGACACACACTGTGGAAGATAGTATAATCCTCAGCTATATCGTGCCATAACTCCTGCAGAAGGAATGGTTCCAGCAAGTCTGCCACTTGGCTCCGCATTCAATATTCTTAAACATTTCTTACAGGACTTCCCTTGGGATGAGAACTTTTGGAAAGTCTACATGAAAATTATACTCATTACAATCATTACTGTCTTTTAACATAAAAAAGTAGTCTGTCTTAGTTTTAGTTGTACCTGTACCTTAATTGGACATACACAGTTGTAGGAACACTCACAAGAAGACAAAAATTGATTATAGTCAGTCATGTGGTGTACCTTTCTCAGCCTCCTCTTCCTAGGAGGATACTACTCTGAACAGAGAAAAGAGACACAGACATCTTGTGATCCAACAAACCCTTTCAGTTGCAAGGGATTTTATACAAAAGAAAGTGGAATATTACAACAGGCAGCAATATAACCGAGAAAAGGAGAGGTTATGCTTTGATGTGAATCATCAACTTCGCACAATGTTTCACTGAGCGTGTCCGACTGCTGCTACCACCACCAACTCATACATTTTCTTTCTTCTCAGTCCTTAGTTGGGCAACCCAAACACGGGGCAACAATCCAGCTTGAAATATTACATACTACTGAAATTCACTCCTATTGTTGAAAGAGCATTTGTCCCAAAAGGCACTCTTCTAACTTCAAAAGCGAATTGCAAACAGCAATGCTTCTAAGAGCTCACATGCATCCCACAAAAACACCTATATCCATTTAAAAAGTCAGCTCACAAATGTACCTAAGATGTATAAAAAAAGCACTTCCATTTCTGGGATTTTAGAAGGTTCTTCAGGACACTGGGTTGCAGTCAGCCTTTAGCAAGAAATTGCCCCAACGGTTCAGATGCAATTTAATAGCAGCGAGTGCTACATTTAGACTCCATTCTCACTGCTTTTTTTTTTTCTTCTTCTCCCTCCCTCTGAGGAGGGAATTTCTTCATGTTTTTAAAAACAGTCTGTCCTTGTTTATTTCAGGTATTGTATCTCCATCTAAAATCACGAGAATCAATGATTCTGAAAGACTCTTGTAGGATTTTTTTTTCTAAAAGCACAGTATCAGATGATCATTTCTATCTTAAGAAACAGCTTTCTAAAGCAAAAATAGCATTGATCTCAGTAGCTATAAAGACAGCATCTAAATACATTCAAGGAGGCAATACATTCACCTTCCTAGTACTTATTATCAGCATAACCTTTAAAATATTAGAACAAGAGCAGGTGATAACAAACATTACTGAAACTGGGAAGCAAAGCAGTCCAGTAACTTAGGATGTAGACCATGCCATCGTAAAATGCTTAAGAGAAACAATTCTGAATTGAGTGTTTAAAAAAATAATAAAAAAAATAGAACTGTAAGTTATTTCTTTTCTAGAGTGTATCAACATAGTAAACACTGGACGCAAAATTGTGATGTACCACAGACATGTAGTTTCTTCAGTGGTGGACTACCACCTCACAACTGTAGACTGTTCCTTCAAGCTTCATTTAAGGAACAGCCAACTGTCTGCCAGTTTTGCAGTCTGCTGATTTTTTGTATTGCTACAACTTAACCATCGCATCCTTCACTTAAAAATTAAGCAAGTTTCTAAGCCCTATGACTGCAAAGCAAAAACTTTGAAAATGCATGATCCTTACAAACTCAAAATTTAGAAAACAAATTTAACTTGTTTGGTTGGTTGGCTTTGAAACCAGAACTGTGTTTTTAATTGGTTTGAGAGAGAAAAGATGATTATCTGTTAATTGAGAATAAGGAAGTCTTTTTGCATTTGTTAATGTTGTTGTAATTGTTGTGGTTGTTACTGTATCTGCAGAAAAACAATGATTCCTTTTTCCTATCTACTAAATACAAAGTGTAAATCACCTAAGTACACATGAATCTTCTGAAAAGATGGACCTTAACCAAAAGCCTCCATAAGTCTGCTTAATAGCATTAAATAAATTGCTCACCAGAACACAGACCAGGCTTTCTAGGAGCCCTCCCAGCAAGCTGTCCCGCCCCAGGTCTGACTTTGTTCAGGACAGATACCGTCTTTTACAGCCTGTTTTCTGAGGACCTACTATTATTAATAAGGTTCTGATCAGATGGAGACAAGGAAACAGTTCACTTTTCTTCATTCCTAACACAGGTTAAAAAAAAGCCCTCTGAAGAGAGTACAACATGGTATTGAACAGACCATTCCATTTGTCATTACTCAATGGCATTTCAACATGAACCCATTCCTATTCATGAAAGGTTTCAAATAAACGCATGTTCAATCCCACTGACACCAGCAGAGGCTTTGGTCTAGTGATCAAGCATACACATAAGGACCCTCACTGAATATACAGTTTCTGGAGGGGGCTCCATCCACAGGAGATGCAGAGACCCTGCTGAAAACAAAGGAGAACATATGCTACGTAAATTATGAGATAACAAAGACACTAGAACATTACAGAAATACCACAGAGTTTACATCCCAAAGCAGGTGACGGTCAGTGTACCAGCACACGTTCTCCTACATGCAACTGGGCAGTCAGGCTTCCCGGGTCACCTCCAAGTAAAACCACGCTCTCTACAACCAAACCCTTTGCTTGGCAGAAGTCTCACTCCTGTGTGAGCAACAGCAACCACAGTAAATATGAACTGGCAATAAATGGGACAAATTAGTGCTTATGTTTTCAATCATCCTGGACACAATTTTGCCATTTTTCTTACCTGGAAACTGTTATTATGGTTTTCCTTTTTCACATTTAAAAAACCAAAACCACTCCCACCCCCACAACTATGTTGTCAGCTGAACCCTAACAGTACAGATGAACTCCCCAACACAGTGAAACATTGTGACAGCACACTCTGAGTTCCTTTAATCAAACAAACAATGAGGATGCAGCATTTCCAAATCAGTTTTCCACAAAAAAGCGGAAAAAGCTGATTTCACCTGCATGGAGTCAGCTACGCAAATCAAAATCAAACAGCTAAAACCGAACAAGATCCATAGTCTTGTAGAGCCGCTTAAGGGAGAAGGGCAAAATGAAAGAGCAATCACTAATGTCTTTGCAACAAATTCAATTTGGACCATACTGATGGGAACAAAAGTTCCATCAAAATTGAAACAGATTATTTCCAAAGACGACTGTGAACACTACAGTTGCAAAGGTGGTTTTTCTTCCAAATTAATAGAAAACTTTTAGTAGGCCAAATATGATCTAAAACTTTAGGTTCTTTTTCTATCTGAAGTTTTTGTAAAATTAAACTCACTCTTACTTTTTTCTTATGTCTGGTTCTGAGCAACAGTTCATGACTAGAACAAGTCTACTCTTCAAGGCAATTTTCCCACTACAGGACACTGACTTTGGCCTAACTGAAAGGAAATGCTGCTTTGTGACATGATGAATTATCTTTTTGACATAACAGACAGGAATGTTGCTTCTCTCCAAGCTCAATCTTTATTTCATGGTCATTTTCATCAAATCAGTGCTGGTGGCGATATATCAAATGCTTAGAATTTCAATGAAACTGTCATTACAAAGGCTTTCAGGCTTCTGCAAATTTTCTGTTTCGTTTATTCTGCTTATGGCGTAGTCTCAGCATCATTCCATAAGCTTTTGTTGATCCTCCCAAGTAGTTCCCTGTAAGGCTCAGCCTTCTTGGCAGCTCTGTGAGTAGAGCAAGACTGGGGTAACAGGGAGTCTGTCCCATATTCCCCACTCACCTGATTTCCCAGAAGTGAACAGAGCGAGCTCTACGATTGTAGTCTCATCCCTAGTACCATCGTGGTGGTTTCATATTTGTATCAGTGGGTGTCTTTGTATTTCATAGCAAGTTGAAAGGCAGTTACCAGTTGATCGTAACAGTATAGTGTTGAGGTATATAACAGTTGAGGTTGATAGTAACAATATAGCGTTCCTATCACACTACACACACATATATGTATTTAAACTGTCCAATTTCTACATTATTTATGTTTATATACTATCCATACTAGTGTATTATTATATTGAAAAATTTGTATCAGAAATATATCAAAAAACAAAGACACACACAAATACAAATATATATATAAATAAAACATACAATGTAGTTTTTAACAGTATCCTCTTATTGCATCTAATCACACTGATAGACAAAGAAGTGAATAGATACAGAAGTCACATACTAGGTATTTAATACTTTAAAAATTACATATTCCAAACAATGGCATCTCCAGTAGTTCTCTACATAACTTTATAGTAATTTTTCTTCTTCTTTAAGAGCCCCTTATCTCTTCCTTTAAGATAATATTGCAGTTTATTCAAATTCAGTAACCGAGCACTGACTTTGTAAAAGTATCTTTCCAATAGCTCATCTCTTACACATATCTACTGCTCTGCAAATAAATAAATCCAGATGACTTAGAACCAATTTTCTGAAGCTTCTATTTTAGAAAAAAACTACGAACAACTAAGAGAAATACGATTGCATAATTTCTAACAAAACAATATGGAACCTGATGCGATGCATTAACGGTCCATAATGTTATTGAACAAGACTACAAGAGAGACACTTTACTTGCACTTGCTTGTCAGACAATTACTCTCCGCTACTGTAATACTTCATGTGCATACTTCCAAGGAAGACTCATGAATGCTCAGGTTCATTAAGGGAATGAGAGAATCGATTGTAAAATGGAAAAGGCCGAGTGAGGTCATATTTCAAAGAGATGAATATGGTACACTCCATTATGTTGTAATCAGCCTCTCTCTTTCATCCTAAGAACTGTAATAGTCTATCCTAATTTTCAAACAAAAAAAAAAAATAAAATTCTCACTGCCTGCATCGTACCTTCATCCTAAATACAGTGAGGAATTCAAACGTGCTGCAGGCAGTTTCCATTTACCATGGTCTTTGGAGCAGACGGTATTGATGTTGCTGACCATTTTTCTCCTTAATAAGAAAAACATTCAAATGCTACTAATATTGCTGCCTTGGCAAACCACATTTAATAGATGGGACTTGCCCTGTACATGACACATAGAACATCAATCAAGGCTGAATTTTATTTCAATTTATTATGGTTGCTGTCTAAATGAAAAAATGCTTATATCGTTAAAATGTCTTACGATATAAATGTGCAAATGATGTAATCACCCATTTTGTGAGAAAATTCTGATTTTGATTAAAAATATCTACAACTGAACTTCTAAATATTTAATAAATGCAAAACCAAAAGAAACAAGCACATTAAGAAACCACAGTAATTGGTATCTGGTGTAATATCATGGGTTTGTGCTTGATAGCTTTTATCTTTAGAAGATGAGTTTATAAGTTAGGCTTTTCAAATTATATGAGCTGCCTTTTTGTTAAAATCATCCAGAAAAAAATTACTTTAATTTTGACTCCAATCAGGACTCTCATATGTGGTTTTTTTTTTTCAAGTTATCAATTATGAGGGTTCTTTGCATGCTATAGCCAGCTGTCTCCAGACTCTGAGCCTAGTGGCGTGCAAAAGCCCAGCAAGCTTTCCCAGCTAAGCAACTCTGGACACCAGACGATTATAAAACAATAGAAAATACTCAATTTCAGAATTGATTAGAGTGCACAAATCTGTCCCAGTTGCAGAGGCAGAGTTTAAAGCTCGGCACAGTCCTGCTGGCACACGCAGCAACCAGTTTCACCATGAACTCTCTGCAGCTGCTGCCTCCAGAACTGCACAAAACAACGTATCCAAGGTAATGGTCAAGCTGTACTGAGCTCTCTAGATTGCCAGGTCAAACTGGCAATCCCGAGATTGGATCCTGGCAACCCATATACTCTCTCTATATTGTTAGCATACAATCGTTATATTAATACAGTACTACCCCCTTAAAAACAGCTGGCTCTTCCTGCTGTGTTCATTCGGTAACCCTCAAAAGTCCAGAGCCTAAATGTGCTGTAACACATCAAAGAACAATAAATGTTTACAAAATTTCATAAGCACATTATAAAAAACCCAACAAAATAAAATCCCCCCCAAAAAATCAGTTTCTACTACAAAATGCAGATCCAGTGAAATTCTCGGTCAACTTCCTAAAGTTTTCCTTACTTGGACAAAAGTATTTGAAACAGAGTTTGGACACAACCAGTAAAACACTGAACTGCAAAAACAGTCTCTCAGCACATATAGGAAAGCATAATAAGATGCAATGAGCAGAGGGATAATATAGTGAGACACCACACCACTTTGTGCTGCAGTTTGTCAGGTAACCACCAAATCCCAGCATCTTTGATGCCAGAGAAGGTGGTATGCAAGATCCTTGCATTGCACCAATATCCAAGACCTGAGGAACAATTTCAACTTGGTCTTTAAAAAAAAAACAACAAAAAAGCAACAACAACAACAAAAACAACCACAAACCCAAACAAAACAACTAGAAAAAAACACACAAAAGGATAAATAACTGGAAATGAAGGAAGTGTGAGGAAGCTACATGGCAGATAAATGGGACTTTTATAACGTTGCAGATCGTAAAGTTTGCCAGAATGTGTTGAAAGAAGAGCCAGCTAAACCACGTCCTGCTGCAGCTGTCCAACTTTTTAGCTAAAATGTCCATATTAATTCCATTAAACAATTAGAGAAGGAAATCTAAAATATTATTACAAGTATGTTGGCTTGACACTGTCTTTTTTCCAGGATTTATAACAGATACACTACTCTCAGCTTCAAAGGGTGATGAATTTATACGTATTGTGGGCATTCGCACCCTCAGGGCCACAAAGCAGTTGTCTATGGAAATCCTACAAAATCTAAGCTTCACCACGTATTTGTGGCAGCCATTTTAGAAAAGAAAGGAAGGATATTCCAGTAGTTATGGAGCTGGCCTGATATTTAGGGGATCTCAATTTAATTTCCTTGTCTGCCAGACTTCCCTTCATAATCCCAGACAAAGTAATTTTCCTTACTCCAGTTCCCCATCTTCAAAATGGAGAAGAACATTTAAGTACATGAATCAAGTAGGTTTTAAACAAAGGGGAAAAAATCCTCTTATGTATTTTTATTTTCTCCTCAGATGGAAAGTCACCTGAAAGCTCAAACTTCCAAAGGCTTTGACTACACTGTTGCTTGTCTTGAAATCAACAAAACACACTACTTACAAGTAACATGCCTTATATATTACAGGTCTTAATGTCATTGAAGAACCTTCTGTTTCAAAGCCACTGCTCTGTGATAAAAAAAAGATATAGAAGAATGAGCACTAGTGAAGTTAATAAACAAAATGCATTCATGGTCCATTACTTCAAATAACTTTACTATATGAATAGTCCACTCATAAAATAATGGCCTCAATTAACATTTAATTCTCACACAATGCATTTGTAATGTACTGCAGGGATTAAAAGTCCTGCATGAATATCACTACTCTAGAAGCATGACAACTTACAAGAGAAGTACTGACATATTTTCCACTTGATTAAAAACAGTTCCTAGTCTTGTTCTTTTTCCCTTCTTTCCCCGTCCTTCTCTACTTGGCCTCCTTGTCCTATAAGATTTACAATGTGCTGAAGCTCCCAATCTGCTAGCTGATGATGATCCTCAGCCTTGCTTTGAAATTCATATGGACACTAGTGCAAAGCTACTATAGATGAGTATGCTAAGAGGTCCCACCACCCTGGTAGCCCTGTGACTTCGTTCAGAAAGCAAGTGATGAGAATTCACTAAATTAATGTGCCTTTTTACAAGAAGGTGGAATGAGACAAGATTTCTGAGACACTCCCACCCCCATCAGCTAAAAACATGCCAGCACTGCCACTGCAGGAAACAGACACTCGAGGACAACACCCGAGGCAACAGTGGAAGTCTTTCTGACATTATGTGGACATAATGCATAAGCAGCTGTGATGTTGTAACTTGATAGATCTAAATGTCGTGTGAAAGACCTCCCCTCACTCGGCAACCTTAGTGTTTTCCAAGCTAATGCATTCTCTTTTAGCATAGAAAATGAAGAAGTTAACTGGGAAAGAGTGTATCTTTGTAATATGTGGTTGCTTTTATCCTGCAACACAATGACTGAGCATTGATGAGATGATAACTCAGTCAATTAATCAAACACCAACAAAACACATTCTAACAATGACTGCCGCATTCATGGTGTCATTTTAGGAACTGACTCCAGTACACACAGATAATTATTTTTTTTTTGTCCCATGGGTTTGACCTGAATCCTAATGAAATTCACTGCTAGAAGAAATCAAGCCAGTACAAGCCACCAGCTCTCAGGGAATGCTGCAAAACCTGCTCAAAAAGCCAGCAAATGCTTCCTCTAGAAGCCAGGAAGGAAGAAGGCCAGAAAGCTCCTGGAAATCTAAAATGGACCTCACTGTGCTTTGATGAAAAAGTCCTTTGATGGTAAAGTGATATATTTAAAAAATAAAAAAAAAAATGAGTTAGCATAAGACAGAGATCTAAATATAAAATCCTGCCAACACCTACTATCCTCCAAACATGTTCAGGGTCATGTTAGGACTTCTGCCTGTGGGTTAGTCTAAGGCACACACAAAAAAACTTAACTTGAGGAAAATGAAATATACAAAAAATAAACCCACTTTTTAGATATTCTTTTCCTCACAAATATTGTCTTATTTTAAATTTATTGTTAATGTAATATGTTAGTAGTTGTCCCTAATAAGCTCTGCATACATCCCAGAAAATTGCATGCACTGACAAAGACGCTTCTAGTTTTGCACAACACACGGCTTTTTTATGATATGTTCTCTCTTGAAAACTACTCCCTCACAAAATGAAAATTCAGCAGAATCTCTAATAGCTTTCATATTTCAGTCTAATAGGTAGCGTGGCATTGCACTGCCACCCACCTTTGCTAGAATATTGCACAGCACATTTAACAGACATTTGCTTCCTTCACACAGTCCTTACGCACAGCTTCTGCAGGACCTTAGTATTAACATTTAACAGAGTCTATGAGCATAAAGCACATTTATGAACACCTGCTAGAACATTTTATTTGCCTTAAGAGTTTTATTATAACTGTTAAATTTTCTTGCTATGCTTTATGGGCCAAATCCTGGTCCAGTTTTAGCCTAAACTCCCATTGGCTTCAACAGGAAGCAGATTTGATTGTATGTGGGTTTCCATACAAATTCAATACAGTTTTAAACAAAATGGGATCACTGGTAAGCACAATACTGGGCAGAAAAAGCGAGGGCCTAGCCGTTCTAAACAAAACAGGGGGGCTGGGAAAACAACCCACACTCAAAATTCACACTGCATTACAAAACCTCATAGGCTCCGAGGCTGGAAACACAAAGCATACTAGCACCTCACCTGCAAATGCCTATGGCCTTCAGGCCTTGGTGGGATGTTCTACCATCAGCTACTACCGTTCAAATCACTCACTGATGCTCCCATTACCAAAATCTTTGTCCCCTGCATTAAAGCCACCAAAGACCAGAATATAGCCACATCAGCATTGTTTTCCTCCTCTAATCCATCCAGTCACAGCCCCCCACAACAAGACAAGACAATCTGGAACAAGGCATGCAAAGCCAGAAGGTATAGCTGGGGAACAGTCATGGAATGGCTTGAGTTGGAAGGGACCTTGAACATCACCTAGCTCTAACCCCCTGCCATGGGAAGGGACACCTCCCACTAGACCACGTTGCTCAAAGCCCCATTCAGCCTGGCTTGAACACTTCCAGGGATGGGGCATCCATACTGTCTCCTGTCTACCTCACTACCCTCACAGTAAAGAATTTCTTCTTAATATCTAATCTAAATTTCCCCTCTTTCAGTTTAAAACTATTGCCCCTTGTCCTACTACCACACTCCCTCATAAGAAGTCCCTCCCCTTCTCTCCTATATAACCCCTTTTAGGTACTGAAAGGCTCCTATAAGGTCTTTCCAAGACAGATGTTGCAGAGGAAGCCATGCCAGGAATCTGAACGTCCTGAAGATTTTGTTCTCTACAACTGTTTCTCTTTGACAGAGTTTTACCATCTTTACTGAAGATGTTAGTAACACCCCTGTGAGACTGAACGTGATTACATACAACTGAGTAACACAGCTCCTGACAGCTTAGAAAAGGATAATAACAGAGGACTTTGTGAAGGCTGCTTGGAACCCCTCTAAGATTTAAACTCATTTGAAAATACAGACATTACCTTGACCATAGCTATAGAAATCCCTAAAATAGTAAGACAGACAGCTAGTAAACAATATCACAATGCCACTTCTCTTTTGCAAAAGCTTGGCAGTAAATGCTTGATTCAAGGCATACTATTAAGCCACCCAAAATCTAAACAATTATAAAAGTGAAATTATAGACACAATGATGAATGACAAAAGATGCAATGTTAACAAATCTAGCACCATACACAAAAATCATTGATTTTCTTTGATTACTACTTAGGTGATCAGAGTATATGAGGTCCTAGTTGCCTGCTTGCTCTGGATTTTATTAATGCTCCAATATCAGACACGCAATTTGGAAATCAATGCTTACTTCATCATTTTTCTCTGAAGGATCCTATTATTCACAATTGATTTAACAGAAATGAAAGGCTTACCATTAACAAGGCCCAGCTGCTGACACTTCTTAGATGAATTATTGAACTTCTAAAAGTGAATTAACTTAACCATCACCAAGACTTATTGTCTGATGTTTCTCATACCAAAGTCAGGGTATTTACAATTACAGAACCAAGTAGTAGAAAGTAGCTTCTTCGCCGCCTCCTTAAACACCCACCATATACACCAAGTAAAAATTTAGATTTGAAAGACACAAATAGGAGTTATGCACCAAATCCAGTCAGTAGGAGCTTAATATCCAACTGTCTTCTCATGCCCTTAATCTTCATCTTCTTTCTAAAACTCAAAGATACAGGTCATTTCAGGCTTCAGAGAAAGGAAATCCAATTTATGGCAAGTTACATCTTTTGCCAATAAGATTACTACAGTCAAAGATTCCTAGAGCTGACCATGCCCTCCCAAAAAGCCTACAGAAAATGATTATTAATTGCCTTTAGGTACAAAGTCAAGATCCATCTTATGAATTGAGATACAAGTAGCAAATACTAGAGAACTGCAAGTAGAAGTAGTAGTACAACTCCATCCCAAAAGCAGTGTAAATATACAATGCAGGAGATCTATGTATAAAATCTGCCATCTGAGCTAAGGGGCCATCTGCTCAGAACATAAATCCATCATGCCACTTTCCAGTCTAAGACTGACTAGAAAGGTAAATTCAGTTCCTCATGCAAGAGCTTTTCTTCTGCAGACTACAGATCAGAAGTTCAGTACCAAGGAAGAACAGGTTCAGAAGGGCAGTCCATTCTACGAATTATCACTTCAACCTCAAACACTATGCATTCCCTAGCAGGTACACTGCTAATAATGGTCAAAATTCCTTTACAGCAATGGCTAACTCCTTTAGCATTCATCATATGGAGGTAAACCTAATCAAGCTGAGCTCTACAAGTAACTGCTCTTAAGACTTCAACTCAAGACCAAATTGAGATTAGGTGCAATCCACTCAGAAAGTCTTCTGGATTATTAACACAAATTTCTGCCTTGCTTTTATAGTAGAATGATGAGACGACATACCTGTTCCATCCTTTTCCCACAAGCTGAAAGCCAACAACTACCCAAAATCACTAGAGTCTCTTCTTAAAGCCCTCAATGAGTTTGGCTGCTTGCACACTGCTGGAGGCAAAACATCTGGGCCTTTTTTACTAGGGCTAGCATCTGAAAAAGACACTTAGAGCAAACCAATCTCTTCTTAAGTACTGCAGTTCTCCTTCCCAAATCCTTCCATCTGTTTTAACCCATCTTACTGAAACTAACTTTTTAAAATTCTGCTTACCTTGGACAAAAGTTTAAAAATTGAGAATGGGAAGGAAAGCAGCCTGACAGACTGAGTCTCCAAGCTTAAAAGTCTTACTGTCTTTGGAAAACAGACCAAAATAACGCAATTATGATTACACTGAAAATACTTAGAAAAAATTGTATACCTATCTGCTTCTCAGCAGAGTAACATTTTTGAAATAGAGGCTGGCTGGCCGCATATGAGATCTGGTTAAATTTGATAGCATAAAACATATCTCAGCAAGTAGGTTATAACAATTTTTTTTTAAAAAGGCATGGACGTTGGCAGGTTTCCCGCCTTTCTTGCACTCATTTTTCCAGTATTTCCCACATTGTGAAATACCTCTTAATGCTATAAAGACAGAGCAGATTGCAAAAGTGGAGCTAGTGGTTCCACTGGGAGTAACATGGTCAGAATCTGGCATTCAACAAAGTTTCCATTTCTACATAGGTTTCATTTATTTTTCACTTTAAAAATAAGACCATATTTTGGCACAAAAATAAAGCTGCTGCTACAAGTCAAAAGAAATAACACTGCTGGCAAGACTCAAAGCTGTTCCGAGACAAAACTGTGTTGGCAGACCTTTTAGAAAACTTCTTTTTGACTACAGGAAGAACACAGAAGCAGCATAAATGGGAGAAACATTACTGAAATCAATCATGTTACACATGCTAACTTATTGCAGGTCTGAATTTATATAATGCAAATATATTTAGCTGACATGGAATTTAAATTCTGGTAAGCCAATTCTGTTTATCTTCTACATGCATATAATGACTTCGCACCAAAGTCTATAATCATTCTTCCGTGTACACTGGTCTTCCTCATACACAAATGCCACCATGCTATTTACTAAATAGCATGACCATGCCACCTTCATGGCTTTTAATCTAACAGTTACCTATTTCAGGTGCCCAATGGCTAGGATATGGTGAAATTACAGCTGCAAGATATATATTGCTGCGTCAACTAGAGGCTCAGAAGAAAATAACATAAATCTGACATTTCACAGCTTCTGAGGGTTTGACTTTACAACCTACTTTCCAAAATACCATTTTTGCACATCATAACCAAGGTTTTTTAGAGCACAAATAAGTGAACCAAAAGGCAGTGGTGCTGCTTCAACACAGCTCACAGTAAGATTTGATTCTCAACTTCACTATAGCACAGATCACCATGAAAGCATTCGGGTATCTGAGCACAGGTGCCCATTCCCTTCGATATCCAGGATATAGCTGAATGACGGATGAGACAAAGAACTTACAAGGAAACCTGCATCACTTTAGATCAGCTGTTGAAAGCAACTGAATTGAGCCTTTCTTGCCAAAGAGAGATAGTTATGTGATAGTGGTTTCAGGCTGCAGAGGTAAGCTTATGGGTTTGAGGAAGGGGTCACAGTAAGGCTCTCTTTTTCACACCTCCTGCCTGGGAAAACAGGCTGTTCTTCCTTATTGTCAAAGCAGAGTGGGCAACAGGAACATTAAATCAGCTACCACAGGCAGGCTGCAAACAGATACATGCACATTAACCAAAACTCTAACATTTTCCAATGGGTACTGTTCCTCCTGCCCTTTAATGGTTGTGTCATCCCAACTTCAGGAAAGCTCATGATTTTGGCCAGGTGATAACTTTTTCATAACAAACACAGGTTAGAGAAGATAAACTGTTTTTTAAGCTTCTGTATCTCATCTAATCTCAAGAAAATTTCATTGGCTGAGAAAAGAAAAAGGCATTGAAGATCTGCTACAAGCAAAGGAGGTATAAAATTGTCTCAAAGAAAATGCAATACAGAGCTTAAATGCATAAATATTTCTAAAGACAAGTTCTAAGCACAGGTTACTTACCCTATGGCTGACTTGACCTTAAATACAGTTGTTCTGGACTGAAAGCTTCAGTGTTTTGTTTAGCCTTGTTTGTTTGTTTTAAAAACTGTGGGGGTTTTAACCTGTTACACTGTTACTGAAGATAAAAATTATGAAGAAACATAGACCAGATTTATTTACCTTCAGACTCTTTAAGAATTTTTATCCAGTGCATAAACTGCACAATCCACAATGCACAAACTGCTTCAAATAATTCAGTTAAGCACATTTGCAACACTTGATTGTAAAAGTCAGACTGTTTACACATAAGATATATTTTCAATGAAATATAACACTTATTGCAGATATTAATTGACTTAAAATAATTCAACAAATGGGAAGAAACATAAGGGGTGATGAATGTAAGTTCAGACTACAAACTAACATGATTAATTTGATCATCAATGTAATTAACACATTGCCCAGACAGATAGAGTTTGAGTTTCAAATAAGCTTAATACACAGCTACTTTAGGACTGAAATTCCACCCATAGTTCTCACTGAGACTAAATTACGCAATTTTTTCAGTATAGTATGCCTAAGAATTGGTGTCACAATAATCACCACATCTTTAGGAATTTAAGGCCAATTTGATACTGAATATAGGAAGACATGATAATCATCTTTTTATTTCCACAGTGGAAATAATGTACTACAGGTGTTTCAGAAAGACTTTGACTTTTTTTAAAAAACAAGCAGTTTGCTTCCATATGTTACCAAGCTTAACAGAGGCACATTTTTATTTAGGCTAAATCATGTCTTATGGGACACACTTAAGAGGAAGAAAGGAGGACAAACAACTGGCATTTGAGACATATTGCCAGTGCAAAGCTGCCAAATGCACACAGCAGGGAGCATGTTTTGGCTATCATGAGCAGAAGAAGCATGCCCTCCTTAACCACTGCCAGCTGGCATTTCTTTCCACACACAGAATGCTCACTAGGCAGTTTGGAGACTGGACATACTCCTAACCTTAAACTATGCTCCCATAAAAATGTGCTGCTGAGGCACCTCATTAACCATGCCTGTCCTCCTAGCTTACTGCCAAATGAGAAAGACTGAGTGACACAGGAAAATCATACATTTCTCTCCATGCACAAAAAAGTACTTAAAGTATATCCTAACCTTCTCTAGTGTTTAGAGCAAGAGAGGGATTTTAAGAGTGTTCAAATAAGCCTCTGGCAGCATCTCAAGAAGCAGAAACATTGTCACTACTCCATTATGGGTAGAAAAAAGTGAAATCCAGAGACATGGAATACCAAGAAAACCACAGCAATGAACAGCAAGAGTGGCTGGCACTACAATTATAAACTATACTATCATGTTTAATACAACCTCTAGCAATCCTTACAACAGAGACTCTCCCTGTTTTATGTGCTGGGGCAGATTTGTGGGTAGAAGATTAATGTCCCCCTCCATCTGCTAATGACTATATAGGTCCCCTGAGCTTTGCACCAAGGGTACTTTGCCCTTAGGATGAAACAAGAAATGGGAATTTGTGTTCATTTCTACATGCGCCTACTATTTCCAGCAACACTCCCAATCGCTAAATGTGTATTATTTCAACTTTATCTACCAAAAACATATTTTATCATGGTAGTTCAACTGTGATTCCAATTAGATTTTCAAAGAGATCCGCTAAAAGGAGAACAAACCAACAGGGGGGCACTTTTCACTTTTAAAGTGCTTACCTGACACAGCCTGCATTGGTATTTTCCCTGTAAGTGCTCTATTCATTAACTTTTCACTACATTTTCAAAGCAACTCCACGCTTTTGGATTTCCCTTTCTCTATCACTGATAGCCTGCTGTCATAGACCAAGCAACTCTGAGGGAAGAAATGTTCCAGAGAATGCCATGTAAAGGAAAGGGCACTAATTAAAGTCTTAGTTTCCTTCAGGGGATTCTCTGAGTGGATTTTAACTTACCTTTGTAACCGTACCTTTGCTCCTGGGAACTGGAAGCAAGTCAGAGGGAGCCTGACACTGGGGCAGTCTTCTTGGACCTAAGCCCATTTGACATCCTGGAAGAATAAGGGGAGAGAGCAGTTACAAAGTGAAGTTTTGAAGGAATAAGACAAACATACTCCTCAGGACAAAATCAAGGAAGATCTTAATGCTAACTGCAATATCCACAATTGAGACATCAAAACCAGAGCATTGCTTGACTAAAGTGTCAGAATGTGGGCATCTGATTGTGATATGCTTCCTTTCTTCCTCTTCCCACTCAACATCCCTATCAACACTGACCCCCTCCTCAGTTCCAGCTCAAGGAAGAAGTATGTATCCATGCCAAAATTCCCTGTGAGCACCCAAGGGAATTCCAAGGCCTGTGTTTGCACCAACACTGAGCACATGCAATTCACTTCCCTCAGATTACTCAACCTAACTTTGAGAATAAAAAACAAACAAACAAACAACAAACAACAAACTGAAATACCTTTGTAGATGAACCATCAATATGAGAACAATCTACTATCTTTAAAAAAAAAAAAAAGTTATTTCAATAATGCAACCTCTACCAATCCTTTTGATCCAACTAGACACTGATTTTATCAACCCACTCCTGCCCAACAAGAAAAGCAGGACAAGAGAGAAAGAAGTCACGAGAGAAAAGGAAAAAAAATTAAAAAATAAAAGGCAGAAGAAAAAAGAAATTGCTCTGTACTGCCCTTTTTCATCTACCACAGAGAATTGCCTGGTCTCAGACAGACTCTACCAGAGTATAGAAACTGCAGCCACAAAAGACGATTCTTATTTCTCTCCCCTCAGCAGCACTACAGAACAATGTGTATTTAACTAACAGAGTCCTCTGACTGTCCAGCCTTTAGAATTCCCAATATTACTTTGAGAACACTTCTCCACTGGTTTCCCAAATCAGGAAATACTCTAAATCAAAGATATACACTCAACTCTGCTAAAACTGTCTGTAAAATCCAACTAAGAAAACCACACTGATTTTGTATAAAACAGCAGATCTATCAGCAAAACTATTTCCATATCACAATCTTGTTAGAACTAGCAGAGCTGCTCCCATATTTCTGATATGAATCTACTGATATCTGGCCTTTTTCTTATGCTTCCTCAACAACAAATCATGTATTTCAGCTTCCATTTAAAAATGAAAGAAATCACCTTTCCTTTTATATGTACACAATGATGGAAAACGCATCCCGAGTACAATATAAACACACAGGGCAGCTAAACGGCATTCAAAACTGCTGATATCTCCCGATTACTAAGTCACTCTCAGGTCCTTTTGGAAAGGCTTAGAGTTAAAAAGCTTGAATCTCAATGCTTAAAAAATAAATAAATAAATATACGTACTGTTAAGAATATTAAATACAAAAGCAGGATTCAAGGAACACACGGGCCAAAGCAAAAGGCTGAAGTTACACTATCCTGTACTCCCAACAGGGAAGGGGATCTCCTGCCTGACACCCTTTTGAGCAACAGCCTGCTCTCCTTAATGCACCTCCTCAATTCCCACCCTGTGGTCTGTACAGGTGGGCAGCCTCTGGAGAGAAAAGCCAGCGAAGCCTGTGCATCCTCCAGAGCACCGACAGCAATCAATCAAGCTTTTATACAAGCCCATTGTGCCTCTGCAGAAAGGCCACACTCAATCTGGCCCACAGAGAAAATACAGCAGCCTAGATTGATAGTATCTACTTACACTGCTGCGGGTTATACATATATATATACACACACACTGTCTCTGACAGTCTGAAAAGTTGAACAAGAGTTTTAACTTTTAAGCCTGAATCACAGCAGCCTATTTAACTCAAGTATCAGTAGAAGTCATTTAATGTCATTTACAAAGAAACAAAATCATAATTGCTTTTTGGGGGGAGCAGAGCATTACTGTGGATACTTTCCTCCCTCCTTCTCCCACAAATAAGCACATATGCACACAGACATACAGGACAACAAATAAACTTGTTCTCCACTACTGTGACTTTTTTCAACTTGAATATATAGGAATCAATGTATCAAGTTCTTGTTATTTCAGTGAGGTACAGCTTCAGTGAATAATGCTGGAGGAATTACAATTCATATAATATAGATTTAGTCATCACTAACTGAAAAACTGAATCTTAGAGCAAAATCTGAGGGGATTTCTGGTGATGGTATTATGACCTCATACTGATGCCCAAGACAAGAAGTGCTGATACTTGGTCTGCCTTAGCAAAACGTTAGTTCTGAGAAATAAAAAATGGCTCTTTGAGGAAAATCAGCACATCTTCAAGTTGTATATTACAAAACACAAATGGTCAAACAATGCCACTGCTAACAACAGTGAGTTACTCCATCAAGAGAGTAACTCTCATCACATCAGACCCAAAGGACATGTCAACAATCAGTCTTAGAGAGTTTCATTAATCATTCTATAAAAAAAAAAAGAGGGGG